>JADRCD010199994.1:0-20163 GCA_019843815.1 Montemys delectorum
AAAAAAAAAGAGAGGATAGAAAAAGGAGAGAAAATGCTTGAGTGTGCCGTTCTTTATCACAATGACACGAACACCGGTCTGGCACATTATGGCTCAAGCTTCCTCAGAACAAAGAGAAAATGTGTCTTTGCTGTGATAGTGTACATCACGGTGCCCAGATAAAGTCAGGAGTCTATGTAAACCTTGGTCACTGATGTCTGGAGAGACGGGCTGTCGAGATAGAGCAAGGTGTGTAAGCCGGTGTTTTGATAAGTAACAAAGCCAGCAATACATCTGATGCAGTGTTTAAGGAAGTCTGAGCTAGAGCACCATGTTTGATGGAAGACTGTTTTCCTCTTGAGTAGGAGAGGTAGAACACTGCATCTTAAAGAAAGACATTGACTTAAGGAGGCAGGAATCTCAGCCGTGACTGGAGACAGACAGAGAAAAGGCAAACTGCTGCTTGGCTATAGTTTTGTGTTGACCTATTTACAGTTCTCAGTTTAAATGAAAATATTTTTCTCTGATAAATGGGCCTTGAGGTCTCTCATTTAAATAAGTCATTTTACTACTAAAGCCAGAATATATAAAGTGCAATCTGTATTGTTGAGAAGTTTATATTCTGGTAGGGCTCACAGACAATTAATAACAAACCTAAATATTCAAATTTAAAATCTATAATAAAATGATGCTGGGTCTGGAGAGATAGATCTACATGAGACTGGAGTTCAGTCCTCACAATTCCATACCATGCTGCTAACAATAAGCTGTAACTCCAGCTTACAGTGAATCCACAAAATTCTTCTTGCTTTGGTGAACACTCTCATGCACACACACAAGCACACACACACACACACACACATATACACATATGCATAGGCATGTGAGCATGCTCCCCCCCATAATTAAAAATAAAACTAAGGAGCCTGGTAATATGGTGTAGTGTTTGCCTAGCATGCATAAGGTCCTAGGTTCTACTGCTATTTCTGAAAAAAGAAAAGGAAAGAGCAGGAAGGAGGAAAGGATGGAGGGAGAGAGGGAGGGGAAGGGGAGAAGGAAAGGGGGAAGTTTATAAACTATAAAGCTTCATAGGTCAAAGTTGAATTGTTTTCATTTGTGTTTGGTTACTATTTTAAATAGAAGTACAAGGATAAGTGTACGTGGGGGAGGAAGGAGTTGATCACACACCTACAATACATCTAGCATGAGTACAGCGGTACAAAGTTTTGATGATGCAACAACACACTTGGGAGTGGTCTGTGTAGCCAGAAGAGCATAGCTCAAGGTGAAAATTATAGTAAGGGTGTCAGAGAGGTGACAGAGGTGAATCCCCAATCTACAGCATGTGGAAAGCCAGAGGATTTGTTCTCCAAGATAAGAGGAAATATACCAGAAGGCTTTTGATAGAGGAATAATGTGAGGCTTATATTATGATTTGCTACTGTGAACATTTGTAGCCAGTTTGAGATTTAGAAAGTTTCCCAAGAAATTTTATATGTGAAGACTTAGATTAGGATACGATGGATCTTTCATGAACTGCTATGCAGTATTGATAGTTATGGGGTGGGGTGGAGAGTACCTTCATCTAAAGAGCTGTCTTAAGATGTCAGAGGCCAAAAACTTTGCTTAGAAACTTGCTTGAGAAGTAACGGAATTTTGTAGATATGATTTATTTATGATTTTAGAAACAAGACCACAGGTTTGGTGTAAACTCGAGCAAGCCAGGGTAAAAACAGTATTCCTGTGCAAACTACATTGCCTCTCCCCAGATCTAGTATTATATACCCTAGCTATTTGAAATTGCATGCATCAGGCAGCTAATTCACCTGAATCTTTGCTTCCTCTCCATGAAATGGAATTAATAATAACATCTCTCAGGCACAGGGGCCTTAAGGTGAGTTATTTGAGAAATAGCCAAAAGAGATTTCTGCACAAGGAAGAAAGTACAGTCAATAAAAGATATCTGGAGAGTTAGATGAGGCATTTAACCTACCCATTCGAGGCTATACAAACTATACAAGAAACAACACAGGGCAAGTCAACTAAGGACTGAGAAACACAAAGGTTGTTTTTGGGTGTAGACTCATCTGTCCAATTTGAAGAGACTTATTTTAACCAGTATCTGTAGGCAGCCAGTGTGAGCAATGAAGTAGACTGAAGGCATCCTCCTTGACTCTCAGGACCTTCTTGACTGGTGATCATGTTCTCAGTCAGATACGATTATCTGATTCTTTCCCTATATAGACTTTGGACCCATCACTTTGTTTTGCATTCTGCTTAATAATTCTACCAGCTATTCTTTCTAAAATACATTTCTTTGTTTTTTAGTTGATAACACTGTTAGGTAAATGTTCAGGTTTGAAGGGACAGGGATAGTTTCCCGTTTCTGCCTTAATTGCACACTTTCAAATCTCCTCATCCTCCAAATTACTTTCCCCAGGCCAAAGTAGCCGTACTCAATAATGGTGTCCGCATGCTGAGGGGCAAGAGTGCAAAAATATATGCTGTCACTGTTGGTAAGGAACAAAATACCTTCATTCATTATTTTTTTTCTGACATACACAAGCCAAGACCTAAGATTGCATTAATAGGACTGAAGATGAAAAATGAAGTAAAACTTTAAAGCTTTGAAGATTCTTAAAAATAGTCTGTAAAGGATAGGGGGAAAAAAAAAAGAACAGAAAATTCCTTTAAATTCCTGGGTCCCACAAATGAGATTTTTAGTAGTGGCAAGTAAAACATATTGATTGGCACCAAAGTATAAGATCTTTGTCACCATCTGTTTCCTGATTGTGTCAGCAAGTATTTTTTCCCTATGAGAGTGTGAGAATACACCACAGCCTAAAAGTATCAAAGTGTCAATTATGCACCACATTTAAAAGTTGGAAGCCCAGTTCATGAAAGTCAGTGACAAAAGTCCCTGTTCCTGTTTCTTCTCGAAGTGAAATCCTTGCACTTCATTTATTTTTCTACCTATGAAAAGACCGATGGCTCCATGGCTCAGTGGGGTGAAGAGCTGGGAGCAAAAGGAGACAGGGAAAAGTCAACTCCGATGAATATTTATCAAAAGCCTCCCCAGGCAAGTCACTTTGCTAGAATATGAAGTTATTATGAATGCTATATGCAAATGACAATTTTAACAAGTGTGGTGTGACAGGGAGTCAAAAAAGAAGCACAGGGAAGGAGGATGCAGAGTATAGATGGAGGAGAGAGAGAGAGTGGGTAAATAGAGAAGCACTTGGGTCTCTGCACTTAAAACAATGAAGGCCAGAAACACTGCTGGAACCAGGTGAAAAATGAGGTCTGAACAATTGGAAACTGGGATGGATGGAATGATTGAAAGATTCCAAATTGAGCATTTTCAGAATAAGGTCAAGGTTTTTCTTCTCCCTTCCCTGTTCTCTAGTTGCTTTCCTGTTGTTTAAGCATGTCTTGTGAGGCTCCTTTTCTGTTCTTATTCCTGGCCATTGTTAAACATTACTGTCATTTATCCTGGTTGTCTTCTAAGTTCCTACTTGTGTCACCCTGGGTCTGAGTAGAGAGGAGCATCACCATCCATGTGTCATATTTCTCGATAACAGTCTGTGGGGCTGCCAGTTTTGAGACATGTTCTGTTGACTAAAATTGTTATACTAATGAGTCACAGGCTGTCCAGTATGATGGGAAGATGACCTGTGCTCAGCTCAGGTGGCCCAGATACCATCCGTCCTTTCAAGAGTCTCTTCCTCCTGCAGAGAATCTTGGGAAGCTCTTCTCTGACTCACGTCCTTTATTTTAGAGATGGGACACACAGTCCCCCATGCACACTCAGTGTCTAGCATTAAACATTAGTATTACAACAACAAACATTTGTTTCTTACATAAGGAGTGTATGGAGTTACAGGTACAAAAACCTGACTATAGCAGTCAAGAGCATGGTAGTACTAGGACAATTCTGCTCTGCTTCCTCCCTCACTAGAGGTAGATGGGTTACTCTGTGTATCCAACAGCCATGCCTAGACTAAAGCTTTTAAACCTGCGTCTCTAGATAAGCAGAGAAATTCAATAGCCAAGCTTTCTGTCTTGCTTGGTTACAGTATTGGAACCAATTATTCAGGTCTCTTGTACACCCTTAAGTCATATATAATCACAATTAAAGTCATATTTGTTTGTATGGCTCAGGAAACTGTGCAGCATTATAGCTCTTATGGGTTTCTGTTTGCACTTGACTACATTGTATGAAAGGAAAAGAAAATTAAATGTGCCTCATTATGTCAGAGAAATACCAAATAAAGAATCCGAGCCATAAGAAAACAGGAGCATGACTTCATTTATTCAACAGACCTAAATCAAACATGAACTCTTCAGCTTACACTATTTACAAAGCTCTGGATATGAAATATTGAATAGATCACCTGCAAGTTGATATCATTGAGTGAAAGAAAAAAACCTAAATACAGAAATTAACAAAAACATTATTTCAAAATGTTTTAATTAGGATTTCTATTGATGTGACAAAAACATAGTTAAAAAGAACAGGTTGAAAAGGAAAGGGTTTATTTGGCTTATGGTTCCACATTATAGCCTGTCATTGAGGGAAGCCAAAACAGGAACTTAAATGGGGCAGGAACATGGAGGCAGGAGCTGATGCAGAAACCATGGAGGTGTGCTGCTTAGTGGCTTGCTCATCCTAACTTGTTGACTCTGCTTTCTTATAGAACCTATGACCACCAAGCCAGGTATAGCGCTGTCCATGATAGGCTGGTGCCTTCTCTCTCTATCACTAATTAAGAAAATGCCCTAAAGCTGCGTCTTATGGAGTCATTTTCTCAATTAAGATTTCTCATTTCAGATGACTCTAGCTTGTGTCATGTTGACATAAAACTATCCAGGACCCCAAATAATGTCTAAAATTATCAAAGCTAGTACTTTTCAAAGGGTAAGAGATAGGGCAGCAAAGAAATGTAGATTTGACTGATAACACATTGAGTCATGAAACACAATATCTTTCTCTTTTCTCCACAGTGTTTTCAAACATATGGCTTAAATTTCACAACAAATCACATAGACTGAAAAGCCAACAGTCTGACCGTAACCTACCTTTCACCTTTATCTTTCATTATGATATGTATTGTACCTGTAAACAATTTTTTGATTTATTCAACTATCTTTATGTATATGAGTGTTTTACCAGCAAGTATGTCTATAAACTAGTGTCCAAGAAGGTCAGAAGAGGGTGTCAGATTTCCTGTAATGAAATTACAATTGGTTGTGAGCCACTTGGGTGCAGTATTTGAATCCTGGTCCTCTGGAAAAATATCCAGTGTTCTTAAACACTGACCCATCTCTCTAGCCCCAATATTGTCCTTTAAACAGATGGAATTCTGCTGTTTTTATAGAGCCCATTTTCTCAATTTATCCTCCATTATTATTCTCTTCACTTGCCATGCATTTCCTGAGGTTTTAGAACACTTTGCCTTGTACCACTTCAAGGTGAAGCTTCAGAGTTGCTTCCAACATTATCCTGGTTCTCTGACTTTCTCTTTCTGATGAGGGATAAGGAGAGCAACCCACCCTCAAAACCTTGGACCCTGAATGTGTCCTCCCTACAAAATGTGCAGGGACAAAGATGGAGCAGAGACAGAGGAAATGGCCAACCAATGGCTGACCCAAACTGAGATCCATCCCATGGGCAAGAAGCATTCCCTGACACTATTAATAATACTCTGTTATGCTTGCAAACCCCATCCTAGCATAACTGTCCTCTGAGAGCTCCACCCAGTAGCCAGTGGAAACAGATGCAGAAACTAACAGCCCAACATTAGATGGAGCTTACATTCTCTTATGGAAGGGTTAGGGGAAGGGTTGAGGGACCTGAAGAGGACAAGGACTCCATAGGAAGACCAGCAGAGTCAATTACACTGGACCTTGGGAGCCTCCCAGAGATTGAACCACCAACCAAAGAGTGAGCATGGGCTGGATCTAGGCCCCCCTGCACATATGTAGCAAATGTGAAGCTTGGTCTTTATGTGGGTCCCCAACATTTAGAGCAGGCGCTATCCCTGAATCTGTTTCCTGTCAGTGGATCCCATTTGCCTAACTGAGCCATCTTGTCTTGCCTCAGTGGGAGAGACCCAAGAGGCCTCCCCAGCTCAGAGGGGAAGTGGAGGGGGTTTAGTGTGGAGGAACCCTATAAGGGGGAACTGGGAGGAGAGGGGTGCTGATATTGGGATGTAAAGTGAATAAATTAATGAAAAACCTGCACATATATATTACATTTATTCAAATATACAAAAAAATTAATCTATAGCTCTTATTTCTCTTTCTAGTTTAAGAACATCAATATATAACCTTTGAATATAACTCAAATGTGTGTAACTAGCAGAAAACCTGGCAGGTAGAAATCATGAAATTGTGAATGCTACACAAACACTATTGCTTCAAGCTCTCTTCAAACAGTCTATGGCAAGGACCGAGTGCAAGCAGTCTGTTTGTGTTACCCCAGGAAGTGATACAAGGGAGCCCAGAAGTAGGAGATGAAAGAGGAGATGCCAATGAATAAACAAGTGGCTTTCCACCACAGACAGCTGGGGAATCCCCAAAACCTGACTGCTTCTGAACAGATCCTACAAAAGGTGTGCATGAGTTTCTCTCATCCTTAGTCAGGAAGAGATTCTTGAGGTATTGAGCAGTGTTTTTACCCTGATGATGTCTAGTTGGTGATAGCCCTTCTCTTCCATGTCTGCTGGGATCATTTCCAACTGCAGACATAGAAAATTACTGAATGACAAATGTAAAATTTGGTCACTATGAATAATAAGTCATTGAAGATAATCTCAAAACTCAGTTTGCTTATTTAGTGGGTTATGTTGAAAGACTCAACAAAGAAAGAGAATTTCAGACCAATTTCACTTATGAACATTGACACAAAAGTACTGAGCAAAATTCTCACAAACAGAATCCCAAAACGTAGCACATATTTATGCTGTCTGTCTTACCTTTCCAAAATCATGTCTCTTAACAGGTTTATAGAGACCACCATTGCTAACCATCTGCCAAACTCTGTAATGGATGGGCCTAGAGATGGTTATTATCCTTCCTCAATTGACACAGACCTGATGAAAAAGTGGTTTTGGGACAGTGTCCATATGTGCATATACCAATAATATTTGAGGCAGAAGGAAGCAGTATTGATACACTGAACCTTTTTAGTACTCCTTAATACCATGATTGCCATGTCCAAAGCCCTGGAACAAGACATTCTGCAAGCCTTAGCTCTTCTCTGATTGAACACCATTTCTATACTCATGCTTTACATTTAAGGCCTGAGTTTTTTCCCAGAAAAGAAACATTTGAAGTTTAAATAACATTCTTGAATGACATGCTTGGGGAGGAACAAGTACCTTTTACACAATATATGAAGTGTCCCAAAGAAAGCCTATGAACATTGTATTAGATGTTACATAAATTCTTATTTTTGATCCAGCCTTCCCCAAGGAGAAGTGATTCAAGCCTCTAAAGAGATCATGGGGGCACTCAGTGTGCCAAAGCTATTATCGTGCTGATTACATTTCAAAAAGAAAATATCCAGCTGTGCTCAGCAATAAAAGACTCTGTTGCAGATAACTTTAGCAAAGGGGGCTGCCTTTGTCTTTAAGATATTTTCATCAAGCTCAGGGTTAGAAGAATCCCATAACTTCTAGCTGCCTGATAAGAAGGCCTAGTCCCTGAGGTGCTAACTTTTGATTGACAAAAATTATAAGAGACTAGAACAAGACTTCTGAAGATGGAGAGTTCTTGGTAAAACGCAGCCAGAGTCAGGCAATTAGCCTTGGATATAACACCATAAAGAAGTCACAGAAGATACATTCCCCATAGACCCCATACCATCAGGACTTAAATTGCAGAAGGAAACAATTAGAACTCAGAAACAGGACAAGGTGTCAAATAGTGCCTACCAGTCACTTAAACTGTGAAGCAAGTTATTGCTTAACTTGTTCTGTGGCAGTGCAGATAGGAAATAAAAGCACAGAAAAACTACAGAATGTGAACTTGAAAAAAAAAAAGAGTCTTGATTGTTTCCAAGTTTATTCACACTCAGAGTTGACAATTTGTGTCATTCTCTTAGCCCTGATATTCTGACTGGCATATTAATGTATAGCTACAGTCATTAGAAAGTTTTGTGGGAGGTCTTGACTTTTGCCTTCTTGCTAAATTGGCTAAATAGCATGTAAGGTAGCATTCAGACTCATTTCATGGTTCTTAGGTGTACATTGCCTCATGGAACCATGGAATACCCATTAGGTAAATGTTATTTTCAAAAGAATTAATTCAGATCAACTGTGATAGGCTAATAGCTTTAGTCTCAAAGTTTTTAAAAAATAATAATAGAATTAAATCATTACCTTTAAGTTTTACTGTCATGCCATCATGGCATAAAATCATTATATTCATGAAAGCTTGTTCATTTTAACACGTGGATCAATATATGTTGCACCTATAGTAGGGACACAGAACAGTTATAATAACCCTACATGCCTTCCACATTGTGCTTTTATAGCATGTTCTTGCCTCACACATGGCAGATACTGATATGACAGTTTTGTCTATGTGAAAAGGTTGTAAGAATGCAATCATATAGGTAGTTATTTCTGGAGGAAGATAATCTACATAGATAATAGGTCCTATATGTACATCCTAGACTGTGGGACACAGAAAAATGGCAGAAAATCTTGCTGCTCAGGGATTAGACAGATGGTATTTCATGTAGCAAATCGTGTGTACAAGAAATATGATCTTTCAAGTTCATATAAAAATAATACAAAATAATGCAGTGAATAGTTAAGGAAATGAGAACATAGTGATCAAAAGAAAACTATTCAGACTTCTTTGATGGTTTGTAAGCTAAGAACATGATCAGTAGTTTCTACAGATTAATTATGGTGGCATATGCAATGTGTTCTCTTGCATATAGTATTTTGGAGATGTGGGTGGTATTTATAACTGGAGAGCAGATGAACTCTATTAAGAATAAAAGGCAGAAGGCAATTCAGAGTCAAAGACTAACTCATGAATGACATCTGGGGTTTGTAAATACAAAGGAATCTTGAAACTACACAAGGAACAGAAAAGGCCATTGTAGCAGTTAGATAAGAACCAGCTCTCAGCAGTGAGTAAAGTGAACATAACAATACATGCCATACAGATTTTCAAAGACTGTGGCATGGAGGAAGTGTCTAGTAAACTTAGAAAACTTTGGTTACTGTGAAATAGTGGAGGCAAAGGGGAATTACAAAGGGGAGTCATAGTTGTTCTGCAGATAAAGATGAAATCAAAGCAAACTAGGTTGTGAGTTAGACCTCTGCAGAGAAGAAATGGAAGGGATGGGTAAGAGTTTGTAAAATAAGACATAAAATCAAGACACCTTTTCCCCAGGGTCTAATTTTCACAGTACAAGAAGGTGCTATATAAGCTTCAGACGCAAGACAAGAGTTAATTTTCTAACTCATCTGTGGCTCAGCACATCAAGATCGCCCCAATGATGCAATAGAAGTACTCTGTCTTGGCAGTAAGTAAGACTGTCTCATTGGACTTAAGGCCAGCTCTGTAAGAGGGAATCTGTGCCATGGAACCTAGAAGAAAACTTGCTACTGAGGCTTTCCTAAACCAGTATAAATTCTAACTGCATTCTTAATTCTTACCATCACATTCACAGAAAAGTCTGTCTCTCATTCATATTGAAGAAGTTCCTTTTCGCAGCAGATAGTCTGTTCTCCATTACAGAAAGCTATAACTGGTAAAAATGCAATTGTAAAGAACAATTAAGCACAGGATGCCCAGTGGATACATCTACCATACAACTGTCATACCTAAGGCTCAGGGAACATCACAATAAAGGATATAGAAAATATCTAAGAGAAAGATCAGGACATCTTCTGTGAGACTGTCTTCTATATATGATAGAAAGATGTATCCATTGAATCTCAACACTGTGTCTGCCTATACAAAACCTGAACAATGATACCACCACTTGATATGTCAACATGGATAGGAGAAATCTCACAAGCCCACCCTTAGACCAGGAGTTAAGGACAGTTAATGACTACAGTGAGTGGGAGAATCTGTTTTTCTCAGGGACGCGTGCTCTATGAGTTAATAGACTAACCAATATCAAGTGATCAGCCTTAAAAATATATATGAGTAAGATTATAAGCAATCATTAGGTTATGTATATACACATGCATATATTAATCTTATATAATAAGATAAGAGGCCATGAATTTAAGAAAGGATACAGAAAAAGTTGGAAAGAGGCCAGGAAAAGGATTAAATATAGTTTACATATACAAAACTTTTTAAAAGGACAAAAAAAAACATTGAAATTCAAGTTTTCTATGAGAGATATGATGGAGCCACATATTTTTCCCATGAAGCAGAGAAGTTGAGAGTTTCAAATTAAGTGTGTGTATCTCTCCCTCTCCCCCTCCCCCTCCCCCCCCCTCTCCCTCTCTCCCTCCCTCTCTCTCTCTCTCTCTCTCTCTCTCTCTCTCTCTCTCTCTCTCTCACACCCACACACACACACACACACACACACACACACACACACACACACAAATAGGATCATGGACCAAATAGAACTCCAATAGCATCCATCTGCTGCTCTTATCACCTCAAACAGAAATATTACAATTGTTTCCTTAGTTCAGTTTTCCAGTTGTTACAGAAAATATTCTTGTATGTCAATGCTCTGATTTAATAAAATGATTTGAACTTTAAATTCTGAGAGAATTAATTAATATTATAGTAGATAATGTGCTACTTGGAAGAGTAATTGCTTCAAAGTTTCTTTAAAAACTTTCATAATAATTTCTACTTTGCCTAAGAACAATAATCTTGAAAGTGATAATAAAAATCTATAGTGTGGCAGTATAGGGCAATTTTCTCCATCTCCTTATGAAGACACTACATTAGTTTCACGGAAATGAACCATGTCATTCACACAATACTATCCCTAAGAATTTGTCTCCGATTTTCTAAAAGTGAAGAAACTCTCAGAGTTCAGTATACAGCAAGCTATAATTTTAAACAAGGCTTTGCTTGCAACCAAAATTGATCTCATAGCTATTCCTAGGTTATTCAGTGTTTGTGCTTAGCTCCTGTTGTTTATGCAACTTTAATTCTTATCTCTAAGCTGCAGCCTGGTGCCTCTGCCAATCATGACTGGAAGCATCCTCCATGTCCCAGACCTTTTGCATCATCTGGGCTCTACCAGTCAGTACTATCGACCCTCTAGTCCTCATAAAATAAAAGCAGAGATTTTGAGAGCTTCTTGACATTTTGCTCTGGTTCCCTGAAGGCCCATGTAGAACACCTCCATGGATACGTTTTACTCTGTAAGGATGATCTATTTCACGAAGACTCTACCATAATTCAAAGTAATCTTTAAAATAAACCTTGCTAGACAGGCTAGGGCATATTGATTATTTCTCCTCCATATTCTGGTCCTGGACAGAAGCCAACTGGACTCCTGTGAATTCTGGATGATGCTTAAAACCTTCTATTACAGAGGAATGACAGTATGGTACAGCTAGCACCTGTGATACAACCAGAATTGAAAACTATTAATCTCAGGTACCCGTTCAGATACCATTCTGACATAAGCTGAATGGCATATGTATTAGTCAGTGGTCAGTGTTCTCTAGAATATCTATCTATCTATCTATCTATCTATCTATCTATCTATCTATCTATAGATATAGATATGTAGATATATAGATATATATCTCACAAAGACACACAGACATAATTTACGGAATCTACATTCAAGTAGTAACAATATTAACAATGACTAATCTACACATAAGAATCTGAGATCCCGCTAGTTTCTCAGTCCATAGGGCTGGTCGCCTTCAGTAGTCCTTGTCTGGTACCAAAAAGCCTGGAGGTTCCCAGAGAGCTGCTGGTCCTCAGTCTATGGTAGATGCTTAGAAACACTAGTTATATAAGTGAAAGAAGCAGCAACAGTATCATCAGCAGCAGCAACAGGATAAATTCACTTGATGGTAAGAGGGAAGGCCAAGTGAGCAAGAAGTGACTAAGCTTCCTTCTGCTATACTCCTTTTCAATCTTGGCTACTGGAAGGCATTATTCACCTTTGAGGAGATTGTCCCACATCAAATAAGGCAAATTGGACAATTCCTCAATTGGGATTCCCTACTCAGATGTCACGGACTGGTTCACTGCGGGAATCCCTTGTTCTGCAGGATGAGTAGAGTTCTGGTCAGGTGGGCAAAAAATTCAGCAGATGACAAATACAGTTGACACAAGGAAGTGCTAAGTCTGAGTGTATTTCTTAAAAATGGCATCAGACTTTTACAGTCATTACAAAAGAGAAAGGAAAAATCTGGCCCCTCAGCAGTTGAGGTACATCTGAGATCACCTGAAACACTGGGTCTAAAGTAGCCACCTCTTCTGGACAGGCGCTATACCACCCAGGCCTGAGTGCTCTGGGCCCTGGGGCAGCGGGGGGGAGGTGCTGCAGACCACAGGAGGCTCAAAGCTTGAATGCTTTGTCTCAAATGCTCTGCTGCTGACTGACATACACTATCACACACACACACACACACACACACACACACACACACATACACACACACACACTGCTCAAGGTCCAGCCCATCCTTAGTAAAACGCCCACTATGCTAATCTTCTGGGCTAGTAGAGACATGTCCCATTCTTGCTAATTCCTAGGAGTGACTAAACTGCCTTAAGTTGTCTGAGAATGAGGATTCTACTTGACCTTGCCCTGGGATAAGTCTCCCATTCTGTAAGCTTCAATGCCCTACCCCCTTTATTGTCTTTCTAACAATGCCAGAAGCAATTAGTCTGGATGGGTAACATTCTTTATGAAATTCCAAGCCAGGATTTGGCTAAGATGTTGGAACATTGGTAAAGGTCAGAGAGCAATGTCCAATTTTGTCTAGCTATTAGTCTTGGTGGGCACCTAGCACATGAGTTCGCAAGGACATATCTGGGCTACCTCTGAGTTAGTGGATACCACGAATGAACTCCAAGAGACTGACTTCCTTTGAAGCTTTTCCTCTGGTGTGTGGCCAAGTTTTTGGGTTTGTCACAAGACTTCATTGGAGTGGACGTGGCACTCAGATGATTCTAATGAGTGGCAAATTGGCATTCAAAACAACCATCGAAGAATGTGAATTCAATTCTTGATTTCTTAAAGTGTATTTTAAATTATTTTAAATAATTTCATACATCAGTAAAGTTATATCTTTATTGTTAAAGTTACATGGATTTTACAAAACCCTACAAACCTTTGGTGCTTTCTTTTCTATGTGGAATTCATTCATATCTTTTCCACTTTTGCATATCTTATTACAGTTTTTTAAATCATTAAACTTGACAAAATTAATAATTAGGATACATGATAGTCAACTCTTATAGATGATAATTGTCCATATTCCATTAAATCTAAGATATAGAATATGAATGTTACTTTTTGATTTTTTTTGTAGAGAGCTAAGTTGTAACAGGAAATAGGATGCTCATGCCTAATAAGAAATACAAACTTTAGAACATGGATTTCCCTGCACAGGCAAGTGAATGAAGACTTTTGCAGATTGGGCTCTTAATCATGTATATCTCTGTAATCATACACAACAACTATATGCCTCATGCACTGAAAGTCTCCTCTGCTTCTATTACCATTATTGAAATATGTCTTGGCTTTCTCAGTAAAAGTAAATCATCTGAATTAAATATTACTCTTTGTTTCCTATAAGCTTGTCTTAAGGGATAACACTTTGAAGCCATTAACACATCTGTAACCAAGAAGTTACCAGGTTGGTTTTTCCCAGGTCAATACTGATCGAGGTCAGATGAGAGGGTTACTTTAAGGAAACAGCATACAGACAGAGGATAAGTACATATAGAGAGGAGGAAACTGTGGTCAACAATTTAATAATTTGAAAATTCTTTCTCTTGCTTTCGCTGGCTGTGATTCTTTTCCGAGTATCATGGCTGCCTTTGTAGGCAGAGCAGTATAGTACTCTATGGCATGTCCTAGAAAGAAGTGGAGAAACAGTCAAAGCCAACTCAGTGAGGGCCCAGAAAACAAACAGAACTTCCAAGTTACTATTATCATTTGCCTTTCACAAGTCAGAAAATTTTATGAATGGTAAAATTAAAAATAATAAAAATTATTTAACTAGAATAAATAATAGTATAATTCATTGCCATAATGTGAGAATCATATTTATTACATGGTATTCTCTCGCTCAGAACTTTGTAAAATGTGAAATGACTGCAAGGAACTTATCTAGTATTTCAAGAAAAAAAAAAAAGCTGTCTTAGTAAAAAGCATGCTTAAACTGGGCCACTATTTTTTGGCAGCAGAGAGGTCAATAGAGAATAATGTCGAGAGAAAAAGTGTATACTCTGCTGAAATCTGAAGGGACTTATGATGGGGGATAGCTATAGGGCTTTCATGCTCATATTGAAGAGCCAAGAATCATGTAGATATGCCAAAGACAAAGGGCAAGTGAGGCAAGAGAACATGAAGGATTTACCCAAAGGCCAAGGGTATCCTTGAAAACTAAGGAGGAATGGACACTAGAGAGAATGAATTAGACCAGAGGTCAGTGAAGACTGAATCAGGGTAGTGTCAGAAGAGAATAAGTTGGAATATAAACCAGGGGAAGGGAAAGGTCAGGAAAGTTAGATTTAAGACCTCTTTGTAAAAGAACCCTGGAAGAGAAGACTAGAACTAAGAGTAACTGCCTCCTGGTGTGAAGCTGTGAATGACATCTCTCTCACAATCATTAGCCAATATTCAGAACAAAAGTTCTAGGACCCAGGAGCAAAACAGTGTGAACAGAGTTATTCAGAGCAAGACAAGGAAAGTTAGGGTCAAGAGACTAGCCAGTTGAGGATTGCAGTGTCTCAAGAAATAAAGTGAAACTCATCCCAAATTTGTGTGTTGTCATGAAGGAGGAGATAGATTTAGCAGAGTTTAGAAAGAAATTTCTTTCTCTTTTTCTAAAATTTAATTCTGTTCTTATGGATTCACTGCATGTCCTGCCAGTAGAGGCCAGAAGGAGGCATCGGCGGCCTCCTACAGAAGCAGAATTTCATAAAGTTGTTAGCCACCATGTAGGTGCTGGGCATCAAACAATGTTCCTCTGAAGAACAAGTGCTCCTAACTACTGAACCCAGCTCCAGCAAATGGCCATGGAATATGGGTTTTCAAATTCTACCCATCATGTTTAAGGAGAAATGTGGCCTTCAATCTACCTCAGGGGATAAAAGCCAAATATGATCTGATTTCCGTCCTCAGGACCCACCTGGTAAAAGAAGAAAACCAATACTCTACAACTATTCCTTCCTAGCTTCATGGTTTTATTTTTGTTGTTTTGTTATTTGTATTTTCATTGTTATTACCTAGCCAGTCTACTTAGCACTGGTGGTATGTGTATGGGTACAGGACCATGATTGGAGCATGGGTAGAATCTTGGGAATTCATCTGTGAAGAGAATTGAATCTCCCTATCTCAGTGGTTATTAGTTGTTAATAGATTCTTGGCTAGGAGTGGAACTTTGTTACCGTCCTCCTCATCCATGGTGGCATTTGTCTGGCTTGATTTTGCTCAGGTCTTATGCTTGCAGAGAGAGTGCTTTTCTTTGTCTAAGTCTTTACTCATTCTTCAGTAAGCTCCCATGAATATCACATATGTAGCTGTCCTACTGTGTTTAGTGCATGGCTTTCTCCGTTTTCATTGTACTTAGACTCCAAGTTTGTTGGAGGAAAAGACTTAGGTATGACAACTACATTTAGACCAGGCTTGACAACAAGTATACGAGCTAAAATACCCTGTGACTTCTAGGAATTCTTGCCTTCCAAACCTTTGGGTATCAGAAAAGTCATTTACCTGTAGATTTCAGAATGTCTTTCTGTACATACACTTTGTTTATAGTGATGTCACATCCTCCAAACCATGATGCTTGACATACTTGTTCTCACATAGACTTCAACGTACTCATTCTCAGAAGACTTTCCATTGCTTTGGTTTCTTTTCTCATAAAGTTCTCCAGTGGACATCACTTTTTTTGTTTGTTTGTTTTTGGTCTAAATTTTTCTTTCTTCTTCAACCTACTCTTTTCATTTTAAAACAGATCATAAAAAGTTTTTCTGTGCCAGTCCTAGCTGATTGCTTCTATCTTTTAAATGTCTGTTATCTATGCAGCTTACTTGTAGAATAAGAAAGCTATGACATAAGGTTTCTTATTATTGTAGTTTGCAACATTTTATTTATATGTATCCAGATATTTTTTATAAAATAGTCTACTGGCATCAGTTATTATTTGTTGTATCCTACAAAAATTCTTGAGTTCAATATATGTATCATATAATAGGTCATACGTTAATTTGTACATGGAAATTAATATTTAAATATGCTATAAAATATAAAGTAAGATGATATCTAGGAATCATTCATATGTTTCCTAGAAGATTACATCAGAGAATGTTAATATTCCCAGAAACTCTACATGATCCTTGGTATTTTTCAGGCCTCATGCATCTTAGTGGGGTAATGTGATACATGACTAATTCACACTAACAGAATATGAGAAAGAGCAGTCCTTCATCTCCTTGGAAGCAAAGAAAGAGATTATAGCTCTGTGGCTTGAATGAAAGAGCATGAGATGGAGCTGTTAAATCACAAGAAACCTGTGTTTTAGTATGCACCTTAGGGGACTAGCATCAAAGACCATAAAACCTGTATCATATTGTGACACGAATGGCCATTTTTCACTGTGTTAAAGTCACCATGATTTCCTGCTTTGTGGACTCCTGAAACTTTCTTCTTCTATTGTGATTACTGCAGCACACTGATTTTATTTGTATATGTTGATGAGAAGATAGATCATTAAAGCAGTTTGAAACACATTAACCCAGACTTAATTGTTAAATCTTTAAGAGTACGGATTTTGAATTCATGTCTATTTATCTCAGTGTCCAGACCAGTGTACTGATATATCATGTGCTTTTAGTAAATATTTACTGAGTGGAAAAATAAGGGAAATAGTGGTGGTTATAAGAAGAACCAGTTATGATAGAAGTAGTAGAAATAACTGGTTACACAATACAAAAATATGTACAATACATATACCCAGAGTAAGAAGCAGATTTTATTAAAGGGAGGGAAATTAAAAGTTAAAAAATGAAAATTGTGGAACAAGCAGAAATTCTACATTTTAAATGTTCTTATCAGTGACAGATGCTAAATTTGTTTGTATGTTTTATTAGAATCAAGAAATGTGTATATATTGTGTATATACTGTATTTGTATGACAAATGTGTATGTATCATGTGTGTATTGTAGATGTATGTATATATGAGGTATGTATGACAAATAAGAGTTTGTCAAAGTATTCTGATGAACTTACTAAGCTTCATCCACTGGAGAATCTCCAATCAAGTCAGCTCTTTTGAGGTCTCAGATCTGGCTAAAACTTCTGGGCTCTGATGGTATGACATCTTTTCCACGGAGCTGGTAATATAATAATAATAAAGGGTACAAGGAAGGGACACAGTTTCACATTGGACAAAAATGGAAATTAGTTTTCCAATCAGTCTTGCCTTTCACTTTCTTTCATGTCTAGGCCAATTTTTTTCCATTCATACTAGGGAAACTGAACATTGCAGATAGGTCTAAAGTGGAGGGTGGAGAGTGCCATTTGTGCCCAGCAAATAGCAGTGGCCTTAGATGTGGGTGGTGGGATATATTAATGAATTAGTTTCCTTTAATGCAAGTAAAAACATCATCTTCCTTCAATCTTTTTATAATCGTAGTTCTTTACTCTTGTACTCTTGATCCTGATATTGTAAGGCAGAATAATTGTGGATATCAAAATGATACAGTCAAACACACACGCACACACACACACACACACTCACACACACACACTCACACACACACACACACACACACACACACACACACACACAGAGGAATTCTCCCTCTTATGTGACAAATGCAGATTCTAACCACAATTTAATCCAGACAGTAAATCCAGCCACGAGCAACTGGATCGTCCATTTTTTGAAAGTCTGATTATTATTATTCATAAACTGTTATCTCTCATAACCTCCTCAGTAGTTTCAGAAAGGCAGAGAAATGGTTGGTATTGTTTAGGTCACAGGTGAAGAAACTTTACCCCAAAATAAGATCTTGGGCCTATGCTATTGCACAGTTGGGCTGCCTGTGGCTATGTTCTGCTGACTGCTAGTCTACGGCACTTCCCAATCCATCATATATTAGGATGAATGAAGATCATTACTCTAGGGCCAGCCATAGGACAGCTCTTTGGAGGGGTGAAATGTCAGATGGTGTTATGCCTTTCACTGAGTGCTTGAGACACCTTGATATCTCATTTAGGACCGAAGACACTTGGGACACAAAGAAGCAAACTCAGCGCCAACCACTTGATTTCTTTGGGCATATCCCTCATAGACAATCAGGTCCAGTACCCTCTCCTGCACAGTTGCTGGCCTTTCCTGAAGGCTATCAACATATCTGCTGAGACTGCACTACATAAAATGGCTGTCACCAAGCCATCTGGTACATTTGAACTTTTTTTTTCCCCTCTAAGATGCAAGTTTTCAGTTTGCACAGCACTTCAAATTCTTAATACACTTGACTAAGTCATTAATATTTCACTTTCATTACCATGTATTAATAACAGGAATTTAGAATGATCTTGTTCATCTAACTCCTAGAAAACAAATAATTACATTCGTGCATATTGATTGCCAGATAACTAAAGATGTTTAGCCTGGAGCTATGAGAAATCCACCAGCAGGCCCAGTTTTGGTTCTTAGCCATGTTCAAAATGTATCAAGCTGATGTCTATGAAACACTAGAGACAGAAGGAGAGAAGCCCCAGGAGTTAGGATGGACACCTTTTCCTGGACCTCACGTGAATCTTCATAAACCTTTAGGGTCATGGGACATGAAAATTCCAAAAGATAATCAAAGTAAAGACTAAGAACTGAAAATCTGTCCTCAGAAGTTTATTTGGTCATGTTTTGGTTTCTGCCATTTGGGAATGAAAGCTCATTTTCCCTTTCCTCTGTCTCTCTCTGTCTGTTTGTCTCTCTATGTCTCTCTGTTCCTGTCTCTCTGTCTCTCTCTGTCTCTCTCCTTCCTTCCCTCCCTCCTTCCCTCTCTTCTCCCTTTTATCATAGGTGTTAGGGTCCAGCAGTGGGAAAGTACCTAATAGATTGTCTAGGAATCAACATTTATTCAAGGAGCAGGTCAAAGAGAGTATCTTCTAAGAACTAAATGCCAGACTTGAGCCCTGAGAAGTGACACAGGTGTAACAATGTGTCCTTCTTACTAGTGAGAATGGAACACAATGTGGAAGTGGGAAAATTGTTAAAACAGCTAAACATTCGTTTTTATTTAATTTGTTTCACATAATATATTTTGATCATGTTTTTCCTCACCCAATTTCTATCATAGTTTCCCTTGCCTCCTTATCCTCCTGACTTGATGTTCTTTCTTTCTCACTGAAAAAGAAAAAAGAAGAAGAAGAAAAAAAAAAACAAAAAACAAAACAAAAAGGGAAACAAAAAGCCCACAGACAAAACATTGAGTAATGTCTTGTGCTGGCCAACTACTACTAGGGACAAGACCTTCTCTGAGTGCAGTTGTCAAACCCATGAAACATCATTGGAGAAAACAGATTTTCCCAGCAGGTTTAAGTTGCAAGTAGGTTCTTGGTTGGAAAGGTCATGTGTATACCGTCACAGTCTCTGTGAGTTCATGTGTGTATTAGTCCTGAAAGATAATGTTTCCTTGGAGAAATCCACCACCTTTAGCTCTTATAATTTTCCCATCTTCTCTTCCATGTGGATTTCTGAGCCTTGATGGGAAGGTTTTGATGATGACATTTTATTTAGGACTGAGTGTACCAATATCTCCTCCTCTCTGCACATTGTCCAGTTGTGGAGTTTTGAGTTGTTTCTCAAGTACTGAAAGAAGAATCTTCCCTGGTCGGGGCTGAACAGTGATGCGATCTATGGGTTTAGCATTATGTCATCAGGAGCCGCTTCATTGCTATGCGCCTTTAGTGTAATAAATAATAATAATAATAATAATAATAATAATAATAATAATAATAATAA
>JADRCD010199994.1:22327-55837 GCA_019843815.1 Montemys delectorum
ACACACACACACATACACACACACACACACACACACACACTCACACATGAAGGTAGAAAGGAGGCTAGATGAGAAGAAGAGGGTTCTCATGGGTAAGAGAAAATAGACAAGGGAAGGTAACATGGTAAATATGTCCAAAACACATTATATGCTTATATGAAACAAAAAGTATTGTACAGTTTGCACTTCTGAAGTTCACTTATTATTTCATAGAGTTCTCTCTGCCTGTGATTTTTACAGGCCTCACAAATTCCTGATAATCTTCCAAGTCTGAGAACTATGTTTGTAATAAGATCTACATCTTGTTACCACAAAGTCTATATTTGATGTAAGCTAAACACTTAGACCTGTAGGATTAGGTGAGATGGTGCAGACACATGAGGTCATTATGGTCTGTCTCCTGGCTACAGGAGAAACAAGTAAAATATAAATTAATATATTCAGCATACAAGATGTGCCTTTCTCAAGTCATAGAACCACATTCATTTGTATGACTTGTCCTGCCCATCTTCAGATGCTCTTATTTATACCTGACAATCTAAGTCTTCTCCCTCCCCTGCATGCTTGGACCATGGAATTGACAGAGAGGATGGAGCCTCCATGTGAAAAGCTGGCTTACAAGGGAGAAGAACACTTGTTTTAATAAGCAGATGGTCTCAGTAGATGGGGGAGTGTTAACATTAAAACATATGCTTGGGAAGGGAGGGAGGAAAAAAGGAGAGGAGGGAGAGAGGAGAAAGATAGGGAGAGAGAGAAAGAGGCGGAGGAGGATTATGAGGCACGTGTCATCTGTAAATAGTGTTCTTTCTAGAAGTTTCCCATGTGAGGGAAACAGCTTTCCAGAGTGGTATGAAGAAACTTTCCCAACTATTTCTGATTTCATCTCGAAGACTGTTTACCTGACAGGAATTATAATAACACAGTACTAAGAAATGACATCTGCAGAAATGATAGCTAGATGAGCTTGTGTTTATTTGTTTGGCTTTGTTTTTCAATACATTTGAGAAAATAAAAGCAGTAGGAAATCATCATGGTGATTTTGCACCGAGTCTCTGTGTTTGTAGCAGAGAAATATAACAGTTATTTTCTTTGTTGTTGTCATTAGGGGAGATATTTGGTGTTCTATATGTAACATACAAATATCAAAAATAGGAATAAAGATGCTTCTGACTTCCTACTATTCAAATGATGTGTTCTCTAATTCATGTACTACTTTGATTGTAAAACAAAAATTATGAATCTTCAGCATCTGCTGACACCTGAGTTTTTTTATCCTAGCCATTCTGACTGGTGTGAGGTGGAATCTCAGGGTTGTTTTGATTTGCATTTCCCCGATGACTAAGAATGTTGGACATTTCTTTAGGTGCTTCTCAGCCATTCGGTATTTGTCAGTTGAGAATTCTTTGTTTAGCTCTGTACCCCATTTTTAATTGGGTTATTTGGTTCTCTGGAGTCTAACTTCTTGAGTTCTTTGTATACATTGGATATTAGCCCTCTATCAGATATAGGATTGGTAAAGATCTTTTCCCAACTTGTTGGTTGCCGTTTTATCCTATTGACAGTGTCTTTTGCCTTATAGAAGCTTTGTAATTTTATGAGGTCCCATTTGTCAATTCTTGAACTTAGAGTATAAGCTATTGGTATTCTTTTCAGGAAAATTTTCCCTGTGCCCATGTGCTCGAGGCTCTTCCCCACTTTCTTTTCTATAATTTCAGTGTATTTGGTTTTATGTAGAAGTCCTTGATCCAATTGGACTTGAACTTTGTACAAGGAGCTAGGAATGGATCAATTTGCATTCTTAGATGCTGGAGAGGTTGTAGAGAAAGAGGGACACCCCTTAATTGCTGGTGGGATTGCAAGCTGGTACAACCACTCTGGAAATCAGTTTGGCAGTTTCTCAGGAAATTGGACATAGTACTACCTGAGAACCCAGCTATACCACTCCTAGGCATATACCCAGAAGATACTCCAACATGTGATAAGGATACACGCCCCACTATTTTCAAAGCCTTATTTATAATAACCAGAAGCTGGAAACAACCCAGATGTTCCCCAACAGAGGAATGGATACAGAAAATGTGGTACATCTACACAATGGAGTACTACTCAGCTATTAAAAACAATGAATTTATGAAATTCTTAGGGGAATGGATGGATCTGGAAAATATCATCCTCAGTGAGGTGACCCAATCACAAAAGAACACACATGGTATGCACTCTCTGATAAGGGGATATTAGCCCAGAAGTTTGGAATACCCAAGGTACAATCCACAAACCACAAGAAACTCAAGAAGAAAGAAGACCAAAGTGTGGATACTTTGTTCCTTTTTAAGAGGGGGAACAAAATACCCATGGAAGGAGTTGCAGAAACTAACTATGGAGCAGAGACTGAAGGAAGAACAATCCAGAGACTGCTCCACCTGGGAATCCTTCCCATATCCAATCATCAAACCCAGACACTATTGTGGATGCCAGCAAGTGCTGGCTGATAGAAGCCTGATATAGCTGTCTCCTGAAGAATCTGACAGTGCCCAACTAATACAGAAGTAGAGGCTCACAGCCATTCATGCATTGAGCACAGGGTCCCCAATGAAGGAGCTAGAGAAAGGACTCAAGGAGCTGAAGGGTTTGCAGCCACTTAGGATGAACAACAATATGAACTAACTAGTACCCCCAGAGCTCCCAGAGACTAAACCACCTACCAAAGAATACACATGGTGGGACTAATGGCCCCAGCAGCATATGTATAGCAGAAGATAGCCTAGTCAGTTATCAGTGGGAGGAGAGACCCTTGGCCCTGTGAAGGTCCCATGCCCCAGTGTAGGGGAATGCCAGGGCCAGGAATCAGGAGAGGGTTGGTTGTTGAGGAGGGGCAGAGGGTAGGGAACAAGTTTTTTTTGTTTGTTTGTTTTTTATTTATTTATTTTATTTTATTTTATTTTTTTCTTTTTTTGGAGGGGAAACTGGGAAAAGAGATATCATATGACATGTAAATAAAGAAAATATCTAATAAAAATATTATGGAAAAAATTATGATTCTTTATCAGAGCTGGAAAGAAATAAAGGGGTGCAAAACACTCCATGTCAAACCATGCACACACTTCCCAGTTATTAAATTCAATTTGGTTTAACTCTACTATTATTTTAGTGGATGGAGACTGGTGTGGAAGCATAGCATATTTTGATCAGGTTGATGTTGCTTCTAAACTAAAAGAAGATACACAGAAATGAGGAGAAACACAAGGGAGACAAACCTACAGTATAGAAATTGAACCATAGATTCAGAGTTAAAAGACTGGGTTCTACTACTATGAAGCTGGATGATATTGGTTAGGGTTGTGTTATTACTGTTAGCATTGTTTTCTTGACTATATATCAGAGAGGTTAATATCATTCAGGGATCACAACCTGAGATCCTTGCATATTCAGGTTCCCAGGTGGCCAGGTGAGATGAGTAACCCT
This sequence comes from Montemys delectorum, assembly GCA_019843815.1. Classification (NCBI taxonomy): domain Eukaryota; kingdom Metazoa; phylum Chordata; class Mammalia; order Rodentia; family Muridae; genus Montemys; species Montemys delectorum. The sequence continues at coordinate 25,790 of JADRCD010199994.1, forward strand.
GTCAAAATATAAGTCCCTAGTCAATGCCTGGGCTTACAGTCACATGGAGAAAGCATGCTTCCTTTAAATAGCAGATGTGGTTGGCCCTAATCAAATATATCAAGTGAACAGAGGAACACGAGATTTTAGGAGTGTCTAGTGGTTCAGTTCTTCAAGAAAGAAACATAGATTTTTGTGTGAATTAGCTTAGTTTGTTTTCAAGGTATGGGTAATATATTTGAATCAAGACAAAATGCAGTGTCAAAGACTCATGTCAACAGATTTCATGAGCTAAAAGTGAGGGACCTAAGTTAAATAATATCCTAGGCCATCTTAAATTTTAAAATTCTGAGATATTAGGGTACAACCTACAGTCAGAACAAAATTCATGTTTTCTTCAAACAAATCTTGCCTTTTTGGTTGTTTGTTTTGTTTTTGTTTTTGTTTTGCAGATGAGAAATGCTGACAGATCTGTGATATGATAAAGGAATAGTAGGGGTTTTAAGCCCAGCTGGTAACCAATTGCTATGGATGCATACAGATCTGTTTGGGATGTGTGTGCGTGTGCCTGCATGCATGCGTGTGTGCATGTGTGCATGTGATGAGAATAACTTTGTGAGTGTGTATATGTGGATGGTGGTCAATGCATTCCAACTGCCTGTTTTCTGACTCTGAGTTGATTCTGGCTCTTTATTCGTCCTCACTCCCCCCCCTCCCCCCCGCGCCCTTGATCTTTTGTTCTTCTGTTCCTGCACGTATTTCTAGTCATCTCACTGTGAATTTTTTCAAAGTAATCAATCTGGATATTTAAATGTCTAGGTAGGAATTAAAGACTTGGTAATGGGTTTGAAGAAAGGTGTAAGGAGGAAAGGGGATCAAGTAAAGGGAGTTGAATTACCTGCAGCTACTGTAGTTAGGCAAGTCTGTTATTTCAAGCTTGACTTATCTTTACTGTGGACATAAAATATGATCTGGGAGTATGATGTCAGCGCATCCACTCTCAATAATTGATATGATGAATAATCTCAACCTTCCAATACCTTCTGTATCTCCCCACATCTCAAGAAACTTCATTCATCAGCCACGTTTGAAATGTTTAAGTAATCTCAGTGATGTATGGAACCCTGACACTCCCTTGTTAGAAATTCGCGCTACTAACATTCTATCAAATTAAAAAGCCACTGAGCTCTTGTGCATAAAATTACCATAAATTACCTTCTGAAGGTTCATTGCTGTTTGGAATGTTTAATTGCTCACTCAGCTGAACTTTAACAGCTCAGTATTATTAATCAACTTGTCAAAAGGTTTTTCATTATGTAGTCTTTAGATAGAATTGGGCAGAGTACAAACTTGTACTTAAGTTGGTCTGATTCTCGTAAATTGCCAACCAATCGTGGTGCAGTTTGGCATCTTTTGTTCTCTAATGATGATATTTTTACAAAGGATTCTTGGGAGAACTGGGTTCTTCTACATGTTTTAATAAAGTCAATGGACTCGTCCACAAAGGGGAGAATTGTAATGACCTTGTAAAGGAGAAAGAAGGCAGATGGACAGATGATGACTCTATGCTAACAAGTGATTACATACATATTCCTATTAAATCATCATAAACCTGAGATAAGCTTTCAAATGATACTTATATTTTAAGGATGGTTTATAATGTGAATTTACCATAATATTTTCTAAAAGTAATGCTTCATGGAGTGGCATTTTTAGGTGAGTGACTTGTGTTCTGTGAATCCCATAATAAAGCCAGTTTGACTCATTTTTCAAAGGAGGGGTTTCCTTTACCTACCTTAGCAAAGCCATACCTTGACTGATCAGCTAAATGTTCTCAACAAACTAGTTCTAATTATTTCCACTATCAATACGTAAAAGTAACTATTTAAACTTTAGTGGACACGACTCCTGCTTTTATAAGCTTAGGAATATGACATTTTTCTGTAAGGCTTAAAAAGATTCAGATCCAGCATTTTACACTATGCATAATTATCCCCGCCAATTCCCAGCCTACTTTCCTTGTTCCCTTTTCTCTCAGCAATTTCTTTTCTTTACTTTTTCTTTTTTCTTTTTGAATTGTGAACATACCTGAAATAAATCAGTATGGAAAAATCATGGTTTACATTTTAAAGTAAGTTCCTTTGTAGAAAACTAAGCAATGAGGAACTTCCATCAAAGGGAGGTGCCATAGTTGTCAGTGCTAATGGTGACAGTATGTTATAGTTATGCTAAGAGGGGTACCATTTCAAATACAGACATACCATTGGCATAGTGAGATTGAGCTAATGCCTGACTTTTGGCATCTTTTGTTCTCTAATGATGCTATTTTTACAAAGGATTCTTGGGAAAACTGGGTTCTTCTACATGCTTCAATAAAGTTAGTGAACTCGTCCACAAAGGGGAGAATTGTAATGGCCTTGTAAAGGAGTAATAAAGTAGAAATCAGAATAAGAATAGCTCATTAATGTTACTGAAGTCATGTATGACAAGTCATAAAGGACTAACCATGAGAGAAAGACCTGAAGTTATGATGTGACTGAAAATCCTTTCCTCAGCCACAGTCCTCTCCTAACATCTACCTAAAGTCAGTGAGCCATCATTTCATTCAAATCTCTGGGAACCACATATGGTAATGCCAGAAGCAAACTCCATCATCCACCCTGTACCTTAGCACTCCCTGTCACTGCGTTCAGTGGTTCCTGTTGAACTTTCGTCCCCAAAGAGATGCCACAGGTTTGGATGAAAACAACTAACCTAAATATATTTAACATGCTGGATGAACACTTAGGATTTAATGGTAGATTAAAAGAAATTCACTAGAGACAAGCTCAGCCTGGTGAGGTAGATGGGCAGATAAAGGTCTTTGCTTCAAAGCCTGATATCATGAGTTTGATATCAGAACCAACAGAATAGAATGAGAGAACCTACCCATGTAGGCTGTTTTCTAGTGTCCAAACTCACACTGTGGCATGCATATTCCTTTCCCTCAGTATACACAAAAATAAATAAATGTAATTACACAATTAAAGACAAACTGCTATAATCTTTTGCCTTTTTCAGACATAGGAAAGGTGATTGGATAAACGTTGTCCAGCTGCTTTTTCAATACAATAGATGTGAACAAGAAAAAGTACCATTATTACATATGGAAGAATTAATTCTCAGTGAGGATTTTGGAATTCCAGAATGAGTAACTTTGGAAAACTATAAGGATGATTTAGAAATGAATGCATTTGAAATAGTTCAGGCAAACCTCACTTTGAGTCAGAGAGCATGAACTTGCCTCTTGAGGTCCCATTCAATTTAAAGTTTCTCTAGTTCTATGATGTTAAATTTTGGTATGATTGACTAGACTGCCTAAGGACTAAATTCCACTCGTTGATTCCAGTATCTTCTAAGGAGAAAAAACCCTAGCAACTGCCACTTTATGCACCAGCTGCAGCAGCTGGCAGTCCCCCACCACCCCACCACCCCCCCGCAGCACTGTAGTCATGCATACTTGAGAACAGAGTGGAGCTCATTGTGTAAATTTTCTTTAGTGCATGGATTATTGATTTAATAGATCATGACAATCTATTTTGTCAGACTGCTGCCACACAGGTTCTGAGTCAGCAGGCAGACAAGCCTTGTAAAATATTTGTTGTGAAAATAAAAAGCTGCTGCCTAAGATGAAATTGAAGCTGAATAATGGTAAAGTCAGTTTTCTAATAAGCAAGATGATCATAATCCAAGAACTGAAATCATTAGAGAGAAAAGAGCTAGCCATTTTATTTCATGCTTTTGGTTCTGTGGTAGGAGTGGAAATTTTTAACCCAGAAGAAGTCACAACAAATTCTGCATCTTTTATGGATGTATAACATGAAGGATGAGGGGTTATCTTATAGGTTTCCTGGCTGTCGAAGGTAGGAATGTCAGAGTGTGGAAGACAGACTGATTGGGCTGTTTTCTTGCAACCAGCTTATTGACTGACAGAAGAAAACAGAGCTGTGCAAAAGCAAAAGTAAAGTGTGATGTGGTTACAACAGTGATTCTTATGCCGTGATTATTTTTTTTTACAGATGTTCCAAAATGGGAAAACAGGATTGAGTCTTTGTGTCTTTATATTGAGATTCATTGGAATCACTACATATGCACATACATACACAGAGGATATACATATATATAGACAACATGCACAGAAAGATATGAAGACTTTATGTTGTTTCAAGTATCTCTTGATCATTCCAGGTTTCTTGGAACAACAAGTAAGGGAAGGACTGGGCATGCTAACAGACAAAAGACCTTGGTAGTTAGGAGAATGAGTCAGCATTTTTATGCAGAAAGAAAAAGACAATGTACTCAGCATCTATGTGATACATTGATAAGGCCCTCATGAAAGGCTATAAAATTAGACAAGTCCCAGTAGTCAGACACAATTCTTGAGGAGGGTTAAAGTAGAATAAATAAGTGATTTCAACAGGAGATCTGGGGTGGGGTGGGCACCACAACATGTAGGTAGTGTATATTGCCACTCAAACCCATTGTTCATGCAGTCAACTCACTTTCTTTGATTGGTTTCTTCCTTGGACCACTTTAAAGAGAAAGACTACAAAAACAAACATCATAGTCATGAGCAATGAGCTCAAAGCCATGCCTCACACTCACCAGCATCGCATCTAGGCTTTCTCATGCCATAAGTTAGCCATTCTGTTGGGCCAGCTGGACTATCACAGTGACCAGATTCAATTATGAACCCATGAGCGCCATGGTTTTCTAAGGTCATTACTTAAATGCTTGTCAATTATCATTGAATTACTTAGTCACTAGAAAATCAATGTCTAACCTAGATGGCAAATGCATTTGTCCTGCTTTCTGCCTTTTCCTCCTGATTATTAAGGTCCATTGCCTGTTAGTATGTCTACTCCTTCCTTTCCCTTTTACTCCAAGGAACCTGAAATGATCAAGAAATACTTGCAACTTTATGCTTTTATAGTTACTGGTCTGTGGATATATATTTATGTTCAATGTATATACATGTGTGTGTGTGTGTGTGTGTGTGTGTGTGTGTGTGTTTGTGTGTGTGCCAGGTGTCTTGGTGTCTTTCTCTACTGATGCTTGTCTAATTTTTCCTTTATTTAAGACAGGGCCTCTCAGTAAACCCAAAATTCACTGATTGGCTATACTGAATGGACCGAAGGACTCCTCCGGTCTCTGCCTTCAGCACAGGAATTATAGTGATAATAGGTCTTCAGAGAATGAAGTATGTCTGCCCTTGGTCAAGTATACAAAGACAAATGCACTTCGTCATGCCAACACAGAGGGGAAAGAATAAATATAAACCCTTATAATTCTGACTAGATTAAGTAGTTCAAGAAACTATCAAATCATCTGACTTTTCCAACTGTCAATATTCTCATGAAAAGTGGCTTCTTTAGACTTTATTTTATACTACTAAATCCAAATTAATTGTTCTCTTAGAACAGTAATTGGCACTAATTATAGACTAATATGAAAGAATAAAATTAAAATTCATCCTTCACCCCATGCTTTAAAATGTAGCCTGTATTCCCAAAGCCAGTTTCCACAATGCCTGAGCAGCTGGAGATAGAGAAGACAGCATTGCTTTTTATTCTGGGTATACAGGCAATTTTGGTGCAGATTGCCCTACACTCTAGATAAAAGTATGTTGTTTTGCCTTCTCTCCCCCATTTTTTTTTCCAGCTGAATCTTACAAAGATAGGTTCTCTATAATTCAGAGAGTAGTTTGGTTTTTAACTCATCTTTCCTGCTAGAGCTTTTGACTGTGCCCTGTTACTGAGACTGTTTCCCATTTCTCAAAACTAGACTCAGCATCAGCAACCACACTGCCATTCTCTCCATATACAGAGCAAAATGATTCATGGCCCCTTTTCTGTTTCTTAGATTTTGCAGAGTTTGAAAAAAAAAAAAACCCAAATGGTTTCAGAGGTGGTGAGAAATGAGCTTGTTCACAGACAAACATAAAGCTGGTCCTGAATGCATCACCCTTAGAAGAATAGGCGATACTCAGTTCTTTTCTGTAAGGAAGCCTTGTGCAAGTCAAAAAACAATAAGGCAAAAACCCAGGAGCAATGTCTTGACACCAATGCCATTCATATTCTCCACATTTTTGTGAAGTTGTTTTGTGCTATCTACTAAGGTGACAAAGAGCAGATTTTATTTTATCAGACAAAAAAATCCCTAAGTATTTCAGCATCAAATGTGTATTACAGAATTAAATAGCTTTAAATGAGCAATTGGAAGACAATGTAGAATACCTGGTAGACAGATAAATCAATATGTAGAGATGTATAAGGAATATTAACTATTTTTTCTTCCAATCAAATAGATGAGACCAAGAACCCAAGACCATAATTCTGCTATATTTTATGGGATGTGGTAATAAGCATACTGAATTTCTGAAACAAAGGTGAAATCTATAGAATTAAGTATTGGTTGCAGTTCTCTGGAGCTCTATATGACTTAGTATCTATAAATAAGGGCTGTTCTACTATGAACTGCCTGTCACACAAAAAAAGAAGTCAACTTTTAGTTAGAAAATTATACTTAATACATTCTTTGTAGGAGAAACCTGGCTTGTCCAATCATGTACTTCAAAAGGCAGGATCTGATAAAGCCAATCTTCCAGAGGTATATTTATAAGAAAAGTACAATGAATACCCAAGATGAGACTCAATAGGGAGAAAGTTGTGCCAGATGTAAAATTACATAAAACTTGGTGTTGGAAGAAGCAATAGCATTTGACAAATAAATCAGTGTGATAAGAGAGTGCTCCTCCGTGAAAGGATAGTAGTAAGCAAAGAGGAGTTCATGTGCTTGAAGTCAGAAACACGTTTGGAGCATCAGAAATAGACCACCTTTGCTTGCTATATCAAACACTTGTATGGAGATAGAAGGTTTGTTTGAAAAGGTGGTTGGTGAAACATTTTAAAGAATGAAATGCTCTCATAACCCTCAGCACTGAAATATTTTGAAGCAGATAACTCGGTTGATGAAAGCTGATGGAAGCTGTTTTGTGTCCACCCCTGACTTAGTACTAGTGTTCTTTGCTTCTTTCTATGGCAACCAAAATGTTTCCATGAACTTTCTATAAAAACTACCATGTCCTCAGACACCCAAACAATCTTCACTTGAGAGTTTACTATTATAGGCAGAAAAATTGAGGATATTTGGTAAATCCCAGACGTGCTTTTTCTTATCTTCTATATAGACTCTATTAATAAATAATCTACATTCTTCTAAATATCTCTTGAATCCCATTGAAATCCAGGATCCCATTGCTATATCCTTGTCTGCGCTACTTACCTAAAAACTATGATAACAAATTGATCTCATCAGTATTTTACATAAAGTTCTAGGTGATATTCAATGGATTTCATATGGAACAGTGTACTTAATGTGGCATTCCCAACCTGCATAACCTCAAGCTGCTGTCTTGTAATCTTATATTTCATATGTACAGAATTTTGAAATGTATTTTTATATCAGTTTCTGCTTTCATACAGTATTTCTTTCAGTCTGAAACTTCTGTTTCCCTGATTGATGGTAATGGCTACTTAATATAAAACTCATTTTAAGTTATTTCTTTTAGACACCAGGAACTCCTCCCTCATCCACATAGTTACCCATATGGTAACACATTATATATCATGCCATTCTGTCCTGAGCCAATTAAGTTCTTCTCTATAATTTTGCATTCTCTAGTGTGTGTATAGTTTCTGAGGACAGAAAGTGACTGAACTATTTTTTTGTATATTCATTGTGGAAGCTCAGTGAATAAGAAGATGATTGTGGCCAAGATATAAATGCACTATTTTTCTGGTTTTATATGGAGGTCCTTGATCTACTTGGACTTGAGCTTTGTATAAGGAGATAAGATTGGATCAATTTGCATTCTTCTACATACTGACTACCAGTTGAACCAGCACGATTTGTTGAATATGCTGTCTTTTTTTCCACTGTATAGTTTTGGCTTCTTTGTCAGGTGACCATAGGTGTGTGGGTTTAATTCTGGGTCTTCAATTCTATTCCACTGATCTACCTGTCTGTCTCTGTACCAATACCATTTGGTTTTTTAATCACCTTTTTTTTTTTTAATCTGTAGTATAGCTTGAGTTCAGGGATGGTGATTCTCCCAGAAGTTCTTTTATTCTTGAGAACAGTTCTCACTATCCTGGATTTTTTGTTATTCCAGATGAATTTGAGAATTATTCTTTCTATCACTGTGAAACATTGAGGGGTGGGGCCATCCACTCTTCTCAAAAATATTAACCCAGAATTGCTCCTGCCTAAAGGAAATGCAGGGACAAAGAATGGAGCAGAGACAGAAGAAAATGCCATCCATCCAGAGACTGCCCCACTTAGTGATCCATCCTATTTGTAGATGCCAAACTCAGACACTATTGCTGATGCCAAGAAGAACTTGCTGACAGGAGCCTGATATGGCTGTCCCCTGAGAGGCTTTGCCAGATACTGACCAATACAGATGTGGATGGTCACAATCAACCACTGGACTGAGGACAGGGACCTCAATGGAAGAGTTAGGGGCAAGACTGAAGGAGCTGAAGGAGTTTGCAACCCCATAGGAGGAACAACTATTTCAACCAACTAGACCCCCAGAGCTCCCAGGGACTAAACCTCCAACCAAATAATACACATGAAAGGACCCATGGCTCCTGCTGCATATGTAGCAGAGGATTGATTTATCTAGCATCGATGGGAGGGGAGGCCCTTGGTTCTGTGGAGGCTCAATGCCCCAGTGTAGGGGAATGCTAGGGCAGAGGCAGGAGTGGGTGGGTGGATGGAGAGCACCCTCCTTGAAGCGGGGGGGGGGAACATGGGATGGGGCTTTGTGGAGGGAAAACTGGGAAGGAGGATTACATTTGAAATGTAAATAAATAAAACATCTAATAAAAAATAATAAATGCACTATATTGTCAAGAGACTACAGGGAAATGGATTTGAGGCTAACACAGGAATACAGAAAATAGAACAAGAGGTTCTAAACTTTAGTAAAAAGAAAGGAAAATAAAGGTACACATTGTCTTAGAAAACAGAAATGATGTTGATTTTAGTTAACCAATTAGTTTTGGGTGGTGAAATAAGAAAAGCAAGGTAAGTGATTTATGATTTCACATTGGAATTTAGAAAGCTAATTTCTGACATAAGGCATGGTAATAAAGTGGAAATAACAACCCAGACTCAGAAAAAAACAACAATGTGAATTTGAGGATTATTAGTGTAAATTTGTTTGGTGAATTGATGAAAAGTACAAAGAAAGACTGATATTTAAAAATGTATAAAAACTAGATAGGCAAATACATACATTTCTGGGGCTGAGAAAGAAAAATAAATGGGTTAATAATGAATCAGAATCAGACAATTAGGGGGAAATCTCCAAAATGGACATTGTCAGCTCTTTATCACACTTTGGCTTGCCTTTCCTGTTAACAACCCAAGGGTTCATTGAAATGGTGTGTGCAATCTAGGTGATTAACCCTACTTCTTGTTGACAAAGTTTTAGAAAAACAGGACTCTAAGTCAGGAGCAATGATACTCTGCTTGGCTAATCACTGGATCATCGCAAAGTTGTCTCAGTTTTTGGCTAATCACTGGATCATCGCAAAGTTGTCTCAGTTTAAATGCAAGATTTAGTTTAAGCCTACCCTATTGAATATTTGGGACAGACTAATCTTGAAAACTATTTACCAGTTGCCTATTAGTCTGTTAACTATTTTTCTCACCAGGCAGTGGTGGCACACACCTTTAATCCCAGCACTTGGGAGGCAGAGGCAAGTAGATTTCTGAGTTCAAGGCCAGCCTGGTCTACAGAGTGAGTTCCAGGACAGCCAGGGCTACACAGAGAAGCCATGTCTCAAAAAACAAAACAAACAAATAAGCAAACAAAAAAAACCCCCAATTTTTCTGGCTAACACTGATAACTCTAGTCATTATCATCTTGACAAGGAAGATCAATTCAGTTTTGACTGGTGCTATATTCTACAATGAGCACTTTCTTCTATTTAGGATCCTGGCATAAGATTTGGCTGTCCTGTTGGATAATTTCTGATCATCCTATATCTACCTGTTAATAAGATTTTAATCTATTATCTATGTTTATTACTATTTTTATTTATTATTTATGTATCCTCCTCATCTTCATCCTCATCCTCATCATCAGTAGTAGTAGCACGCTTTACTTAGGCTGGGAGTCCTTAACTCAAAGCTCTTTGATATCTAATAGTGTTTTTGATTTCATGCAGTTAGTTTGTTTCTAAGAAATCACAATCTTGATAGATTTGTCAAGTAACTCAGCATCCTATAAATGATGTTAGGAGTATTTTTCTTAAAAATATCTTTAAAAGAACACAAGATCTCAAATGAAAATCAAAACCTTTTCCTTTTATTGAGTCCATTGGTAAATATTAAAAGGATTCTTTGACTACAAACAGAAACAAGTGAAAAAGGCAGAAGAAATTCAACATCAGACATGATTAAAGCCCATGTTTAAAATAAGTCAGCACAAAAAGCTGTGGATTCTCTGCTAACTTATAAAAAATGCAAAAGTACAGGAAGATAAGTGGGATGCTGAAATTTCTGGAAACAATTTCAGCATGTGTAAAGGGTCTATGTTGTTCCTCCTCAGTGCTGGCTACTCCTGCCTCTGACACTTGCTGCCTTAATCAACACTTTGTTGGGAGCATAATAGAAAACATGTTCTCTTTGCCATAACTCTACTATAGGCTTCTGACATCAGCCAAATGGGACAGACAATCTGAGTTCTGTGATAGACAGCCCTTCTGACAGCAAAATAAAGGACATTCTCCTCAAGACACATAGCCTTTATAGTAACTGAAGCTTCCATGTGGAAAGCCATCTCCTGGAATAGCAAAAATTGGCAGAGCTTTTCCCATGAATTCTGCCAAAAAGGCAGATCTCTTAGTCACAATTTCAATTGGTTGACCTACTGACACAGGAGCTTGGTGCTTTTCCATCTAATCAGACTAGAGTGTGGAAACAGCCCAAGGTTTTCTAAGAGTGTTTATGTTATTTCAATGGCACTTCCTTTGATTTACCTAGAGGATGTTTTGTTTTAATTAAAGTTTATGACCAAAGATGAGTTGAAAAAGTATTGAAGTAGGTGTACATTGTTTATGGGTTTTGAATACAATTACTTCAACCATAAAAATAGACCAAACAATTTTGCTTCTCTGCCAGAAATCAATTCATAATCACAGGGTTTCGGGTCTTCATTTTGTTTTCATTTAAGGTAATGAAAGGTGCTCGCTGATCATTAACTGGAGAAAACTGTAAAGTCAGTAAGTCTGGAAACTAACATTTATTAACTTTCAATAGGGAATGCAGTAAGATCTGATGCTGGTTAAATCATGGACTCATTCCAATTTGTTGGTTCTCTCTTTAAAGCAAGTGTACTAAAAATAACGTGACTTCCCTTTTGATGTCAATTATAACGTGTGTACTTTAAAAAAAAATCTTTTTGTCTTTTAGATTTTGATAAGATTTGGCAGGATAGTAGCTATGAACTTCTCTGACACCAGCCTCAGAAATTATGCCAAATGTCAGAAGGTCACGATCCATTTCCTTCACACTCTCTATCCTTTTATGTATCAAATTATTAAATTAGAAACAAGAGAGATGATGTACAAGGTAATCCATCTATACTGAAGCATTTTATTAAAACCAAACAAGCTTTTCTGAGGTGAAACATTAGATTAAAGTGACATCCAAAACATATCCATCAATTTGTTAGCAGGTCGTGCTTAGTCCCTTGATACAGAACTTTGAGTCTCAGAACATTTCCAGACACCAGTGCCTTCCTTTGCATTTGAAAAGGTGTTGAGCACAGTTAACAGAGCCCCTGCTTTGAGAATCCTTAAATACACGTGGACTTGGTTCTTTCCTTTCTCTGTGCCTTCCCAGCAGTCAGCAGAAGGAACCAGGAGTTTGGGGCCCTCAGTCTCAAGTCTTTCCTGGGATATTTGTGTTTCACAGAACAGAATAATGCTCTTTAATCAATTTTACCTGTCTGCAGACATTTCTATGTTAATAATGGATTTTTGGGTAGAGACTGTGGAAACAAGGGTATCATTTGATGATACATACAGATTTAGTTTAATAAAGTATCAAGGATATGATTTCATTCAAAGTTTAAGATGCTGCTTACATCTTTCTTTAACTTTTCAGTTTTATATGTTCTTAGCTAATACACTGAAAGTTATAAGGCAGGGAAACTAATGTCTTTTTTTTTTTTTTTATTGGGAAAACTCTGAGTTTCTTCCTAAATTAATGTCCCTAAAAATGATCTGATGTGCTAACGGCTGTGTGGAGTTAAAGACTAGTGCACACATTAATGAGATTTTTTAAAAATGACCTTCACTTATGACTGATAAGTTCTCTTTAAGGAACTGTGTTTTCTTAATGGCATAAACCTAAAAAGGTTCCTAGGGTCTAGACTAAGATGTAGGCAACTCTTTGTTTTGAAATTTTCTACAACTTTCCACAATTTCAAATTGTCATTTTCTTTCACTAGAATGGAAAAAGCAGGGCCAGGTTAGAGTAGCAAGAGGCGGTATAAGCTACTTCTTTGGCCTTTCTGAACTTGAATCTGCTTTGGTAGGTCAAGCAATGTCTTTCACAGAGATCCCACTCTAGCTTTGGTCTAGTCCCACATCTTAATTAATTGTTTTTTGTCCTCTTGGACATTTTGTTTGAAATCTAGGGAAATTGTGGAGGGATGAGTGATCTAGGGAAGGATTTAGGCATTTAGAATCTTATTTCTTGGTCATTTATCTCTTCACAGATAAGTATCTACCGGCATTCCATTTTGACATGACATATTTATCTTACAAGGTGATTTAAAAGATTAGTTGAAATATTTGTCAAAATACATGCTTCAGGAACTATAAATAATTCCACAAATATTTTTATTCATTATTATTTATTGTAGGCATATTGTTCAGGTGTATTTCTGTCTCTTATTATTTATTACAGTATGTTATACTAGCAGTTGATAATTATTTATTAGTCACAGGTTACTGCTGCAGCTACCTCCTCCTTCTTACTGTGTTTGTGTTCTCCATCTTACTTGTTTCTGCCTCTCTCTCTCTCTCTCTCTCTCTCTCCACACACACACACACACACACACACACACACACATACACGTATTTACATACACACAAATGAACTTCGCGCACACACATGTATTTAGAAATATTTTTTTAAAATATAAACTAACTCATTGACTAGTTGTATTTCAAGGCCGTGTGTTCTCAAATACAAATGGCCTCTAAACAGTAATTTTTGCTCTTCTTCTCTGAAGCACTATCGTGCCTTTTCTCACTGTTTTAAATTTTCTTGGTTCTTTTCACACAGTAACACTGGTATGTCAAGTCTGTCCCTGTCATTAATCTTGGAGCTCCCAATACTTCCTGCTTTAAGAGATGGAAAGGAGTTGTGAACAATGGCAGACATTCACTGAGCATAGCCCTCTCCTAGCTAGTCTCCTTCTGCTGCCATCTCCACACCTCAGCTTTTAGAAGCTTTTGCTGATTCTCCTAGTTGAGGTCTGACTCACATTCAGGGAAAGGAAAGAAGCCTGTATTCATTCCTCTGTTGAGGGACATCTGGGTTGTTTCCAGTTTCTGGCTATTATAAATAAGGCTGCTATGAACGTGGTGGAGCATGTGTCCTTATTACATGTTCGAGCATCTTCTGGGTATATGCCTAGGAGTGGTATAGCTGGTTCCTCTGGTAGAACTACACAATGGAGTACTACTCAGCTATTAAAAACAATGAATTTATGAAATTCTTAGGGAAATGGATGGATCTGGAGAGCATCATCCTGAGTGAGGTAACACAATCACAAAAGAACACACATGGTATGCACTCTCTGATAAGTGGTTATTAGCCCAGAAGTTCAGAATACAGGAAGAACAACCCACAAACCACAAGAAACTTAAGAAGAAGGAAGACCAAAAGGTGGACATTTCATTCCTTCTTAAAAGGGGGAATCAAATACCCATGGAAGGAGTTGCAGAGATTAACTATGGAGCTGAGACTGAAGGAAGGACAAGCCAGCCTAAATATAGCTATCTCCTGAGAGGCTCTGACAATACCTGACTAATACAAATGTAGAGGCTCACAGCCATCCATTGAACTGAGTCCATGGTCCCCAATGAAGGAGCTAGAGAAAAGTTCTATGGAGCTGGAGAGTTTGCAGCCCCTTAGGACGAACAACAATATGAACTAACTAGTACCCTCAGAGCGCCCAGGGACCCAACCGCCAACCAAGGACTATATATGGTGGGACTGATTGTTTTGACAGCATGTGTATAGTAGAGGATTGCAAAGCTGATCATCAATAGGAGAAGAGGTCCTCTGCCCTGTGAAGGTTCTATGCCCCAGTGTAGGGGAATGCCAGCGCCAATAAGTGGGAGAGGGTGGGGTGGCAGGCATAGGGATGGGGGAGGTAACAGGAGTTTGTTCTTGTTGTTTTTGTTTGTTTGTTTGTTTGTTTGTTTGTTTTTTGGAGGGGAAACTGGGAAAGGAGAAATTTACATGTAAATAAAGAAAGTATCTAATTTAAAAGAGAAAGAAAGAAAGAAAGAAAGAAAGAAAGAAAGAAAGAAAGAAAGAAAGAAAGAAAGAAAGAAAAGAAGCCTGGAGGTTGTAGGAACTTTCCCCTGTTGGGTTAATGTCTCCTTCCCACTGAGTGGACAGTTCAGCACATTTTGAAGGTCTACTTCAAAGATTTATTGCTATCAATGTTAATTTCTCTTTTCTCTTCCCTGTTCTCATTATTTTACCTCTCATTAAGTCATCTACTCCATTTTCTTTCTATTTACAAATGAGTGAGTCCTCTCTCACAAGGTCCACTGGAGAGTGGGCTTCTAAAGGGAATGCAAACCCCTACTCAGCTTTGTATTCAGAACACTTGCGTATAAGTGGATTGTGAAGTAGAGACATGAAATTGGATCACATAAAAATATTCCTATATTTCTTCACATGCTCATGTTGAATAGCTTTTGAAAGGCACCTGTATTCTTTATCTCTTATTACTGAATCATCTTTGCTTATTTTGTTTGTAAAGAAACTCAGATATTGCCTAAGTTAAAGGCCCTCATGATGTATTTTTGGTTTGTTGGCTGGTAGGTTGTTGCTAGTGAGATTTTTCCATACCTGTGACAAATGACACAGAAAAATCAACTTAAAAGGAAGAAGCATTTGTTTTGACTCATGAGTTCAGTTTGTGGTGGAAGAAACCAGGAAGCAAAGAGAAAAGAAGATGCAGAGAACAAAACACATCTTTCCAAGATATCCCTAGCGATTTACTTTCTTCAGTTTGGTCTTACCAATAATGCCATCATATTTTCTAAATCCAGGAAGGGTTTAATGCATTCACTAGACAATCAGACCACTCATTATCTGATCAGTTGGTAATCAAGCATATAGTAAATGACTCACTGTGGGACATTTCATGCATAAACCATATCAGGTATTGCTGAACATGCTTAACGCTGAAGAAGAATCAACACACTTAAAAAATTTCAACCTCAAGGTCTAGTTTCTCTGCTAGTCAGGAAACACCAGGTTCAGAGATGACATACCTCTGGTTGTTCTCTACTACATACCTAGCATGGCTCACTTATCTTTTGGTTTACAGATGAAAGAAGTTAACTGTTTCATCCTTATAAGTTTGTGTGGAAAGAGGAGGAATGTGGGTCAGAACTGATTTCCAATGTTCGAAGCAAGGAGCCAAATCATAAGGGTTTCTATCACAGCCTTGTCACATGTAAGCTAAACTTAACCTCCTAAGGTGAAATTACTGAGGAACTTATCAAATTCCTAATAGTTAAGATAAGAGTTATAACCATAGCCACATGGATGTATGTTGAGATTTGGGAGGGATAATGTGAAGCTTTCTCATAGAAAGCTTCACATTAAAGGCCACTTAATAAGTATTAGTTAATGTTACCATCCAGTCATTTTATAGATATGGGAAAAGAAGAAATTCATGTGTGAAATTACAAACTATCTCTTCCCTAGCTCTGAAGATGACTTCATTTTATCAAGTTTTGAGCCTTCAGAGGGTTACATGCACTTGTTCCCTGGACTCCTTTGGGGTCCTGGTAGTTCCTATAAACTGTCTTTGTGGTTCTAGGGCCTTGTGTTTGATTGTATTCAAGAGTGTTCCTAAGATCTAGGTCTGGGGGCACTGTGTGCTTCTGCTCCAACAGTTTGTATTTTCCTTCAAGCCTCCCTCAGGCAGCCTTGAAGTGAATTTGGCCAACCAGTGCCTCTCTGCTTCCAAAAATAATGTTAGACCGCATATAACAGCACCTTTAAGCACATAGTTTCTGTTCAAGCAATGTTGGGACATTTTGTAGCTACAGCCAACACCAATACGTTTCTTCTTTCTCTTAGCCATTCTATCCAATCAGCTAGGAAATGAGTTGCACTTTGCTTTTAGAATGGCATGGTTTCCTTATATTTGGACATGCTTGTGAAAATGTCAGAAATGATTAAAGAATGTGAGAACAAAAGCCATAGGACCAACCAAAGTACCTTTTTTATTTAATTGACATGCAGCTTCTCATTTGGTCCTATGAAACTGCGTGCCTTATGGGTAAAGGAAATTCTATGCTAATTACTCATGCACCTCCCATTTATCTTGGATAATGTCCCTGTGAGGAGGAAGAAACACCTCAGTTTCCGATTAGTGTTCAAAATGAAAAACCTGAAGCCCAGCAACCACGTCAAAGCTGTAGCCTCAAAAATGCAGTGATTTAAGTCTAGTTTCCCTATTTCCAGGTTGTGCCTCAGTTTCCTATTCAGTGGTTCCTCTTACCTTGCTGTTGTTAGTGACATAGTTCTGTTTCATATGTATTTTCAAGACAGGATCTTACACTGTAATCTAAACTGGCCTCAGATGCCTGGTAATTCTCTCGAATCCCCCACCCCCAAATGCTTGGGTTTCATTTTATTTTATTCATTTATGTTTATGGAGGTTTTGAAGAGCTCTAGAGGCTCTACATCTCTACATAATACTTTGATCACAAGGGTTTTGCTAGGATTAAGTCAGTAGATTTTCTAAAAAGCTATGTGATACATAGTAAATACTTACAAACTATTAACTATTAATACAATGCTTGCATTTTAGAATTGTGGGGACATTTAAATGAGATAATCTACACAAGACTCATAATATTTTTGGACAAAATTAAATGCTTAAAAAGGGTCTCAAATATTATCCATCTCATTGTTAGATTTTTAAGTTGCAGTCATGCTAATGAAATGTATGAACAACTGAGCCATTGGTTAGGGTCTGGAAGAGTGGGTTTAGTCCCTCCAGTGTTGGAATGCTGGTGGTAACACCTAAAATAATATTCAACTGTCCTTGGTGTCATATATTTAAATAACTGTCATGAATAGTTTATAGAACTAAAAGTTCACCAGCTGGACAAATAGATGAAAATAATCATTTTCTGTGTAAACAATTATGCTAAATAAGTAGCAGTGGTTCCTCTTATCTTGCTGTTGTTAGTGACTTAGTTCTGTTTCATGTATGTTTTCAAGACAGGATCTTACACTGTGATCCAAACTGGCCTTAGATGATTGGTAATTCTCTTGCACATTCCCCCTCCCCCAGCCAAGTGTCCAGATTTCATTTTATTTAATTGTTTTTTGTTGTTGTTGTTGAGGTGTTGAAAAACACTAGAGGATCTACAGTCCAGGAGCAGCTGGGGTGACACGTCCCAATGCTTCACACCACTGTTGCTAATGGGTAGCCTTCTCCTTGTCCTCATCAGCTACCGCAGAGCCTCAGATGTGGAAGCATTCCATGGCCCTTGTGTTGATGAGGAATTAAGAATTTCTAAACCAAACTAGAATATTGACAACAATATTTAATGAGCTTGTCAGCTTTTCTCTTTATAAATCACCAAAGTCTAAGGACCTCCTTTTACAAAGGGATGCTAATGCTTCTTAATGTTTCTTTTCCTTTTCCTCTAGATACTTGCTAGGTCTAATAAATATCAAGAAGTTAAAGAGCCAGACAGCTTTTGCTATGTAGCTCACATAGAGTCATTGTCAATATCTTTGGTCACCCTAATTTGCTTGGTTGATCAAAATGTGCTCATCTTACATTTTGGATGTGTGGTACTAAGATCTGTCTCTTCCCCTCTAGATTGAAATGTCTGTATTTGATATCCCAAGACTTGTGGACCACCTCAGAATAACATCCAGTTTTGCCATATAGTTAGAGTAGCCTTTTCTGCTAATGGTAGAATTTTTAAAAATTTAGGTTGTGTAAAATGTTGAATGTTTTCATCCTCGTGTGCCATGAGTCTCATATGGTAAGTGAGCAGTTTTGAGGGTAACGAAAGCAGAGGACGTCTTCAACCTCTTCATCTACATTCTATGCCAAAATTTTGGCTGAAAATCCAGATGTTGAGTGGAAGTTTACATTGGTCTTCTCTCTGAGAGTTTCAGAGTAGTCAATATAAAGTCCGGAAAAAAAAAGTGAAGGGTAGATTGTTCTTAGCATGCAGGAAGGATGTCAGGCAGAAAGAGGATATGGCTCTGTTTGCATGCAAGGGCTGGTATTTGCTAGCTAGATATTTCCGCTGTGTCCACACGACAAGAAAATCCTTGGTTTCCTGTGCTGGACAAACAGCAGGAAAGGGTGTAAACGTTATTGAATGGCATTATCATGTTATAGCCTCATGGGCAAGGAAAGGCTGCTTATCAAAGCCGGGAGCTAACAAGAATGCTGGGTTGGAGACCAAGGTGCCTAGTCTCTTACAGTGAGCGCTTTGGGTCCTTTGGCCTTCACAGACCTGTCATTCTTCCCCAGAGATAGAAGAGACTGCTCTTACTCACTGGAAAGTTACTCACTTTCAGCATTTGCCATCTCTTATCTGGCAAGCAGTTCACATGGAAAAGAACTTGAAACAGCCTGATAGGTAAGCAGACAATGTCAGGGCCTGGTCCATATCACTTAGGCTCAGCCTTGTGCATTCATGCTGGACACTCAATCTTATTCATCCAAGCTTAGATTCTGTTCATTGCAAATCCTATTTCCAATTATAAATGGAGTAAAAAATATGTAATTCATTCTACCACTTTAAAGTTTCAAGTGTGAAAGCTGTTTCGTGGCTTTTAATTTTTGATTGGAGGAATACAGAGGCAATGCCTATACACTTGACCTGTGTATCTATTTGGATATTGATACTATTGTGATCTGTAACTGGGCATTTATTTATTTGTTCTTAAATTAATTTGTTTACTACTTCTAGCAATAACTTTAACCCTGAATCAAACAATTTGATAAATGGTGAACCAATGAGAGTACACTTATACCGTCCACATGCTGTTGATAATAAGCACATTAAGATTAACTTTCAGGAAATTTTCAAAATTTGAAAAACACCATGAGCAAAACAAATTGGAGAAGGCGCTGGAACCCACATTTAACATAAGCATCTTGCTTTCCTATTTAAATTCTCGTGAAACCTCCCTTATTCTCAGCTAACAATATGTAAGTTCAATAAAGGACAAGATCTAAGTCTGTACTCAAGGAGACTTCTTCTTCTTTTAAAGATAAAGTAATGGGAACAATTAATCTTCTAAGGAACACATCAAAGAGAACTGAATTAAATCTTTAAAGGCAATAATAAAATGACTAAAAGAAAACATCACAGAATACTAAATACGAATAGAAGATACTTTCACAAATATTCTTTGGGAAATGCATCAAATCTCCAGTGGCATCCTGGGGAGGAGGAGCATAGTTTATCTTGAAGCAGGAAAATCATTTATTTATTCTCTTATGCTAACTTGGAAGTATCCTTTCCTCACATAGATTTATCAAATAAAATATTTTTCCAGGGCTATGAGTAGCTCTAATAAATTTACAAACAAGTTACATGGCTTTAAAACATTATGGCATGAAGAACAAATCATGATTGTAATTAGGTTTTTAAAGGTAGTTACCAAAATTCTCTCTCCAGTGAAAACAATATTTTGTTATTATACACCACTAACATAAAAAAATACATAGCATTTTTAATAAATAAATTTAGTTGGCTATAAATGCAAGTAATAATCAATATGTAAACTTAATTTATAAAATTAATCAGTTAAGTAATCAAGTCAAATGTCTTGGCTTACTTTTAGTCAAGTGAAAAAAAATTGCCAAAAGTCAAATGAGCATATTGTTGCTCCTAAATTGATTGACATAAACATGGTGCACAGGAGACTTAAGATGCTATGAGGAGGGCTTCTGCTGCCCTGAGTGACACTCAGTAACAGGCTCCAGAAGCTCTTTATGGCACTTTCCATTCAGAGTTAGTGCCATCACTGCCCCTCACCCCCTTGCATTTGGCCTGATTCCCAACCTCCCATGCTTTCTGTACTCGAAGCATTTTCTACACTCTTTTCAAAATTATTTTGCTTCCAGAGAGCCCTGACCATGCCAGCGCTACCCAGGGTCCCTAGAGACTCCCCCCTCACTCTACAGCTCTGATGCTGACTGCTGCCTTCAAAACTGGAACATGGTTCCCTAGTGACCCCTCTGTCCTTCCTCCTCCAAAGTCACAGCAGTATGTTGTGTGAAAGGCTAAAAGGACAGAGGGGAAAGGCACTTGCTGCCTGCTTTTTTGTTAACCTGGAGGTGTTGGTCCAGCTTGCTTTCTATCCCCCAGGTAGTTTACAAAGTAAACGAGGAGCTGCGCATTAATGGTTGTTCTAGCTAGAGGTCTGTGTGTGAAGCAAACCATTGTATACTAGTGGTAGGGATATATACGTTCAATAGACATTTTCCTAAGCAATTTTTCTCTTTTTTAACTTTAATGTCTTTCCATATTGCATTCATCTGCATAACAGTAAACACATGCCCCGACAGAAAGTTGCAGGCAAGGATATTTATTTATAACAGATGGCACAAAGCAGGAGCATGATGAATTAGTGTGTGGCTCCTGAACTAGCAGGCCCATAAATAAAGTATCCTCAAAGCTACTTTGGGGATCTTGCTTGCTCAGAAGGAAGAAAGGAACGATGATGCTCACAATTTTGTTGCCTTATATAAAATAATTCCAAACATGTGCAATTTAACCACATCCAACCGTAATTTTGTAACTGAATTTTTCATCCAAAAATGTGCTTATAGGTAGCTTTTTAGTCCCATGAAACTATTGTAGCAATTGTAATTTTCTTTCCCTGCTTCTCTTTGTGTATTGACCTAATGGCTCAAGACATTTTAAAAAGGATGGAATTGCAAACTGATAATGGTCAGAATGAGACAAAGACCAATGTCATTTGCATAACCACTTGGGTGAAACTGAATATATCAATAACTAGAATAGATATCATTCCGAAGAATACTGTAATTAAAGATACAAATCCTCATTTGTGAACATTGGGTAATTTTATTGCTATCCCAGTGTAAAAGAATACTAGATTAGTAAACATTTGAGGCCAACTTTGGTGGTCCTTAAGAATGTAGCTCTTTGCTTTCCGAAACACTGTTTCTTAAAATAATTTTGAGGATTCATTAACCTTGTTACTATTTTTAAGAGATGCTGGGTTACATTTTTTTAACAGTTTTATTAATCACTTGAACACATATAATAATCTAAATGCTAGCACATAAATATGTGAATGTGTAGGTGAGTATGCTTGAATGTGTAAATAATTTTAACCTAACAATATTTTGATGGTTGAACAGACAACTGACATAAGGAAGTCTTAGTTGGTAAGGAAATATTTTCCATGTTTTAGACATAATATTACCTTAACTTACACTGGGTTAACTTAACTACATGAACAGGTAAAATTAAATCCATTACCTGGATTTAAACTGGGCTGCATGAACAGATAACATTTATTTGAGCTGCCAGTTCCTTATGTGAAACAAGCAATTTCACTTAACATCAAATATGCTCTTTGGGTTCTTTTTGTTTGGTGAGGGAAAAGAGCACCAGAGGCTCAGAATCCTTATACACTTACAAAGTAAGGTTTCTGTTAGTGCAACAGCACACAGGATCACAGAGTCAAAGTGCAATGTGGTCTTCCATGTTTTTTCCAAAGTTCTTTTAGAGGCAGAATCATGGAGGGGAACAGAACTGGGAGAAGTATTTCAAAAAGGGTCACACATACACAGACATGAATGTTGAAGAACTTGAAAAGAAGTAGTCCAAGAGGAGCTGAGAGTGGGTAGAAGAGAGCAATAGGAGTAAGATCGAAATGCAGTACACACATGTAGGAACCTGTAAAAGAATAAAGTCTATTTTCAAAAGAAAATAAAGGCAACTTTTAAAGGTTTATTTGCTGAAGACATTATAATGTTATTTGAAGCTGGATAGGTTCACACATCACAAAAAAGCATGAGAAAGTCTTCTGGGCTCACACACGGTTACAGAACTTAGCATTGTGCAGTGCAATTACCAGAGCATGAAGAAGCCCCCTAGC
The DNA here is from genome assembly GCA_019843815.1 of Montemys delectorum. Taxonomy (NCBI): domain Eukaryota; kingdom Metazoa; phylum Chordata; class Mammalia; order Rodentia; family Muridae; genus Montemys; species Montemys delectorum. The sequence goes on from JADRCD010199994.1 coordinate 48,275, forward strand.
CCACTCTGGGAGCTGAGTGAAAGAATGTCTTCTCTTTCAACTATACAGAACAAAAGTATGCTTGAATCAATACTTCTTGGTCATGTTTCTTGAGAAAAAAAAATGACTTTGAAAATGTTTAGGGATGATTTGTACTTGAATTTGATAAATGTGTAAGAATGATTTGTTTTTGAAACTTGGAGTTAACAAACTCCAAAAGATGCTATAGACCAGGTACTTGTCCTAGGTTTACCTATTACTATGCCACAGCCTAGAGTCACCTGATAAGGGAGTCTCACTTGAGATATGCAAGGGATCAGACTGGCCCATGGGCATGTCTATGGGACATTGTCTTGATTATTAATTGGTAGAGATCTGCTCAGCCCTTTGTGGATGGAGCTATTACCTAAGTAGGTGGTCTTGGGTATATAAGCATGGACCTATGAGAGGGCCAGACAGGTAGAGAGCAAATAGCATTCCTCTATAGTTTCTGTTTCCAGTTCTTGCTTGAATTAGTTCTCTGACTTTCCTCAATGTAAATAACCTGGAAGCTGTTAGAAACCATTCTCTTTTATCACACCAACAGGAAGGAAACTGGAATAGCATTTTTCCAGTTAGTTCTTTTGTCAAATTTAAACACCTGGGGAGAGCGGATCTCAATTGGCAAGTTTCTCGATCATATTGATCTATTGGCTTGTCTGAGGAACATTTTCATGCTTGTTAATTATCCTGAAGGACCCACACCACTGTGGGCAGTACCATGAAGATGGACTGAGCAAGCCAGTAAGCAGCATTCCTCTGTGGGTTTTGCTTTAGTTTTGTCTCCAGTTAACTCCTGCCTTATCTTTCCTCAATGATAGACTATAACCTATAAACCAAATAAACCTTTTCCTCTCCCTGTAGGCTTAGATTTTTCTAAACCTATTTTATTTGGGGTTCTAGAACACTTCAACCTCTCTTCTAGCCCACCAACCAAAGGTAGGGGAAAAAAGATTTATAGGAAAAGAGGCTGTAGATCTGTTTAGAAGTAGTTCTTTGGTGTGATTTAACTCTTGGTTGATAGGATACCAGGAGTCTAGTCCAATAGCAATCAACAAACATGAATCAGTAGTAGCAGCTCAACCCAGGAGAAATCACAAGGCTGTGATGACTTGGCACAAATCAGTGGAAGCATCCAGAATCAGCCAGAATACAATGAGAAGTTCTTTGGTGCATTTCTTTCTACGAAGTGAAGACCAGCAAAGACTGGTGAAGACCAGCAAAGTAGTGAGACCAGCTAAGCTGTCACGGCCAGCAAAGAACAGCAAAGTGGTGTGCAGCCACACAGTGTAGCAATGCAAGAGTAGCTTCTCGCTGTTTATGGGGTTCCACTTAGACTCTTTCCAAACTTCACAAGCCTTCTCAAGCATCTACTACAGGATAACATCACATGTCCTTCACATGTGTACTTCAGCAAAACATCCTCTCCCAAGATAGTTTCCAGAAAAACATCTCATGACACAACTGAGTTTCCAAAGAAGCCAGAAATTTCCATTGGTGCCCCAAATTATTTTTATTGTTTTTGTCAGCATTTTATCACAGTATCAAAAATCAAATAGGAACAAGTACTTAATTCTTACAAAACCTTTACACACGAGCAGGGGATAGTCATGGTTAATCTCAGCTGCTGCTGTTATTTTCACTGTGCTCTTCTTTTCTTTCCTTTTTAAAATCATTGTCACTACTCTGTGTGACTCATGTTACTTAGCCACTCCACTGGTTTGTGTTCAGGAACATTAAGATACTAATAACTAAAAACTACTACTATTAAGTTATATGAAAATAGGAGACAATTTTTATTAATTAGGGGTGTGTTTAGTTCTAAGACACTAAAAGATTGTAAGAGCCAGATAGTCAGGGAGTTTACTGTGAGACTGTGTCTCCTAGCAACATCCATAAGCTCTCACCATCATGACTGCCTAACCATGAGCTGAGCAAGGACGACACCAATAGAAATGCCAAAGTAGATGGGTAGCCCAAGAGGCTTCAACCCCACTTAAAGGACTATAGGCAGCAAAGGAACACTGAGACTGAGAGAAATGGTCTTCTCTAGGAAAAAGCATGCTAATTCACTATCCAGTATCAAATGATCAGCCTTTAAAAGACATGCATATGAGTGACATTAGACAGGTTGAGCAGATTATATTTAGAAATACATATTTATACATAAGAACATAACAACACTTAAACAAAAAGAGGGCATGAATTTGAAAGGTAGCAAGTAGGAGTACATAGGTGGGCTGAGAGGGAGGAAAGAGACAGGAAAAATAGCATCTCTCTTCTCTGAATGTCTTCTGCTGTTCATTGTCTCACAATATTAAACTCAAGGATAGCTTATCACAGAAACAGCAAATAGAGAAGTATTAATGACCCAGGATAGCCTCTCTGAAAAAAGCAAACTAGTGCCCTGCTTTTCCCCAACTCACTTCATTTGCAAATACTCTCATGTATCCTCCCACCAGAAAACAGCAGGATTTATATAGACATTTTCCATTCATGAGGAACAGTGTCCCGTTTTATATTTGTAGTAAGAGGGGGCATTGAGGTGTTTAGCTATTCACAATAAACTAGCCCCGGTTATGATTTATTACCAACAGTTCAAATCAATGTACAGACACTCCCTTTTACCTCTTCAGTATATATTTCTATTGGGGCCTTAGAAAACTCATTCTCTACTAATGTTCTCTATTTTGTCTTGGCTATGTGTACTGCTGGTGTTAGGGAAACAAAAACCATTAATGTTAAGAGAATATGCTTTAAAAATCCAATATTTAGATAATTAGTTTTCTTTTTATGAATCAGGCTTGGAAATTATTCAAGAAAACCCTGGGCTTCAGGTGCATCTCATATTTTGACAATTCAGCCATCATCAAATTTAGAACCTGGAGAAGAACAATGTGATGGAATTGAACTTGTACATTCATAAATTGATCCAAGAGGCAGGAGAAGTGCTCTGTTGGTTTGTATTTGCATGATAATAGAGGCATTAATTCATGAAGAGCAAGTGACCTTGACTGAGTCACTATTGGTCTCTTTATTACCAACCTGTAGTATTTGTATTTTATTCCCATTCCAAGAACCTATTAGAAAATGCAAGTAGGGGATCTCTCTTGAAAGTAGGCTATTTCAAAGGCACTTCCCTTACAGTTGGGTTTCTGTAAGTCTTCATGTGCTTGCTTTCTTTAATAGCACCCTTTATCTTCCCTATTCCTAGCATTTGTCTAAGTGGATCATGTAAGTTTCAGATTTATTTGCTTCACATTCTGGGTGTATGTATGTGTGTGTCTGTATGAAGGAATTTGCCTGTGAGTGATGATGTTCTAGGAGGCTTAGAAGCAGCAGATAACCCTGAAGCTGGAGTTATAGCTTGGTTGAGAGTGGCCTGACAGATATGCTAGGGATTGAACTGGACCCTCTTCAAGAGTAGCTCGTGCTCTTAACTGCTGAATCATCTCCCCAGCACCTGAATCATACAGGATTTTGCATATTAGTAAAGATGACTTTCTCTTGGCAGTCTACATATTATTCTTTTATACCTCAGTGAGTTAAATACCTGGAAAATTCAATCTAATAAGTTCCGCTATTTTGACCTATTTCTCAGAAACTATTTTCTCCAGCCAATGCTCTGGTTGTAAGAATGTTAATTTTATATGGACCCTCCTAGGCATAGTTATCTGTAGAAATCGCTTGCTTTTTTTTTTTCATTGTCATGGTCAGCTTATTTGGAAATACTAAATTCAAAAGCAACAAAAAATGTATGATAACAATTTTGGAACATATGAGAGATCTGATATGATGCATTTACCAAATCTCTTCCATGTGATATAAGACAAGAAAGGACCAGTGATGTTTTTTTCAGAATGGGTATTTTATAGATAAATGAGATTCTGTGATGGCCATGGAACAAGGTCCTCTACAAATGGTCTCATGAAATCCTTTCAGATAGGAACATGTCTCCCTACCCTACCAACCATGCATACTCTATAGTTATGTTTCATAATGCTGTTATGGTTTTGTCAAGGCTGGACAGGATTAACACTGCTGAGACAAAATGCCTGAGAAAATCAATTGAAAGCAGGATTTCAGTCATTGCCATTTCTGTTTTGGGTCATGGTGAGACAGAACTACATGTGGACAGAGGAAGCCATGAAAAGACAGATAAAAGTTAGGGTCCCCAGACACATGGTCTCTGACCTAAGAAGGGCTGTGTTTGAATCCTATCACTGAGGGATAGGAAGCCTGAGAAAACTAATGACATTTGGAGATTTAGTTTCCTTATCTGTTAAACAAAGATAACAATAGTAGTTAGCTCAATCGATTGTTCTGTGATTAAATTAAATTATACAGAGCACTAATATTGAGCCAACATTAACTACTATTATTTTTCTCATTCTTTTATTACTAGTTGGAATTCCAGAATCCATACATTTCCTTTTAATATGGCTTTAGCTATACCACTAAATGTAGCATGTCCCTTGCTCCTCAGGTCTAAATATTTTCCTAATTTTCATTACTTTGTCATATTTGCTTTGTCATTCCTGGGTATTTTTACACTGCTAAACTCAGGGATGTGCTTTATTGTTGTATTGAAGAAATAAGTGTTTGTATACATATTTATATATCTCCCAACCTGTGAAATATAAAATCAGAGATATAATACAGATAGCATAATATGAAATGCATGGTATTCATCAAGAATGCTTTGAATCAAATACACGGTCAGTTTAAAAATGTTTAAATGTTAGCTCAAAAGAAATATGTATACTTTGGTTTTTAGAGCTCCACATATGTTAACTAGATAATTGGTAACAATGGTGCTTTGTTATTTATTTCTGAAACATCACTATTTGTTCATATTTTTCTTTAACTTGTGTAGTACTTCACATAGGTTATTATAACTGTGAATTTACAGTACTAAAGTAATTCAGAAAGATTTTTAGCATTGTTTTATTAAATATAGGTTTGATTATTTTAGTTCCAGTTGGCTAGTTCATTTTTCATATTACTCATTGACTCTGACTGTTCAACTGTGCTTTCAACCTTAAGGATCTATCTATCAGACACTTGAACATGATTTTGTGGCCCCTCATTGAAAGGTAGAGTCCAATTAACTACCCTTTGGATGTAAGGTGTTCTTGTGACTTGGTTTTGACCAATTTAGTGAATAGAAATGACAGTTTGCTTCTTTAAGCCTTAGCCTGGAGAAATATTCTGTTTCTCTTCTCACTTAACATTCTCTAACAGCTCAGGATAGCCTGCTCGAAGATAAGAAACATGTGACCAAGTTGCAAACTCCTCCCTACCAGCCAAAAGCTAAATGTCCATCAAGCCATCCTAGACCAATAACCTGACAACATCTTTAACAACAGGTGCATGAAGGAGCCAGTGCGCTGATAATGAGCAAATCTATACAAGTTCCCACTTGACCTGAAACTCATGATACTTACATTTTATGATAATATTATAATTATATTTTATATATTTATTTATATTTATAAATGTTGGATTATTTCATTATTAACATTAACTAGTTGGTATGAAAAATGGGATTCTTTCACTTTCCAATGGTCTCCTTTTAAAATCACAGATAGTGTATATTTATAATATGCCACGTTACTGTTGGCATTGCAGTCACTCACATGTACTATCATTATTAGCATGTTTCAAATGTAATAATTGGATTTTCAGAGTCTGACCTGGAAGTGTCTCTGGTGTATGGGATTTCATTGTAGTTACAGATGTGTGGGTATGTGTATGTAGCAGAATTCATGGTATTTGTTCTTCATTTACATTAATATTATTATTTCTCTTTCTTTGGTTTATATATTAGATTGGTGAAGGCTTCTTTCTTTTTTATTTTACTTTCCCCTTTCTTTTAGTAGTTGCAAAGGCATACTTTCCAACTTTCTTTCTTTTTTAAATTATTTATTTTTATTAGATATTTTCTGTATTTACATTTCAAATGTTATCCCCTTTCCTCTTACTTTCCAACTTTCTTAGTAGTTATAGCTAAATGTTTATTCGACATATTTATCACCTTATTTACCATTGTTACCCATCCTTTACCCTCTTTTTCTATAATGTCTTCCTCTCTGGAAGCTAATTTTCATGTTCTTATGTAAAATATATGGAATGGCTTTATTCTCTCAGGCTTTATTCATCTAAGGTCTGTGGTGTGTTGACTTCACTCATGAGCATAGAATAGGTGGGCATAGGGTTCATGGCTGGCAATTATTCTTTGCTAATGTCTCAGATACACACTATTTTCTCTCTCTTATTCATGTTAAGAGGTGTCTGCAGTGCTTGGGCTGCATTATTTAGTTGGCTTTTGGAATTTTATTTTTTTACAACTTCATAAGTAATGTGTATCAGTATAGATGTATTTTGAATATCTTCATTATTTTGTCTCCTCTGGGTGGCTGCTTGTACTCTTATGTTAATTTATGTCCCTGAAACTGTTCACAGGCAGTCTGAATACACAAAGCTTCTGGGGACCTGCCCCAGTTGGTTCTGATTGTTAAATAAAGATGCCAATGCTTGGGCAGGGCAGACAGAGGTGGGTTTTATTTTTAGGATTCCCGGGCTAGGGACAGGGAGGAAGGAGAGGGGAAGGAGATCTGCATGCCCATGCCAGGAGAAGTGGAGGAGCAGAGATGCCACACCTGAGAAGGTGTGGGATAGAGAGCATAGCCACTATGTAGGAGCCAGGGAAAAGGGCCCAAGAAGGCTGCCCAACTTGGTCCAGGGCAGCCAAGATAGAATCTAGGATTTAATAATAACTCGGGATTATTGGAGGGAGGTGGATTAGCCATGTGGAGGTTAGAAAGTGGCCCAGACATTGAGATGATTAAGGCATATCAAAATATAAAGGCTATGTGTGTGTCTTTCATTCACGAACCTAGAACATGGAACCCGCCACCAGGCTTTAACCACTGCTACACCTTCAAATCATCTTTAGAAGTGACTTTGCCTTCTTGGCTTCCTCTCCTTACCTTTTATCCTCCTCTTCACATTTTTTTTCATGACTTTTATTGAAAATGAATTTAGAATATTAACTTTTCCCATATTATACATGTACAGTCTTCAGTAAGATATTTTCATACATTCCCATAGAGCACTCTGACTGTATCCTCCTTTTCTCTTTTCAGTCCTGTTACTATTCTTGATTATTTCCCAAGATGCATTCTTCTATCCCTTGACTCTTTGGTATTCTTATCTTTCATTCACTCCATTTCTTGAGGGGGTCAAGGACGGCAGGTTTTATTCTGCAACATTTCTTCATTTCTTTGCTGAATGTGCTTCTGCTGTTTACTTTATTACCAGAGTTTCTTTTCTTTTCTCTAACCCTTTGGCTTTGTCCCACAACGAGATCCCACTATGGCATGATTTGTTCTCAGTGCCAGTGCCCTCAGATCAACCTCAACAAGATTCTTACCCCTGTGTTGTTGGGAGGCAAGGCAAACATGGCAACCAATGTACGAGGCAAGCTTCAGTCTCATCATCACTGGCCCCTCCCGTGAGCAGGAGTGAGGGCTGAGGGTGTAC
>JADRCD010199994.1:63222-81943 GCA_019843815.1 Montemys delectorum
ACACACACACACACACACACACACATACACACACACACACACACACGTACACATGCACACACATGCACACACACACACACACGCACATGTACACACACACACAAATGCACATACACACATACGCACATGCATATGCACACATACATGCACACACACACACACACACACACACACACACACACACACGCATGCACTCTATTAACCTCCCTAAACGTAAAGCCTGTGCCGCAGCAGCGATGCTGCTATACATTTCCAAAGGTTAAATTTTTACCTAAATTCCAAAAACTTGACTCTTCTTGTCATTTCATAACATTCTCGGAAAAACTTTCCACTAGGCTTCTGAGAGACAGATCAAAATGTCCCTCCCTGTCTCTGCCCCATTTCCTGAACATGCTCTGCTCTTCAGCAGCTGTGTTGAATGCAAGACTCACGCCCTGACTGAGAAAGTCTGACTTACATGGAAGAAAGTTTCCAACCGACCGATGCTTTTATTCACTTTCATAGAAAAGAAAATCCTTTCTTCTTGGAGCATTGCGCAGGAAACCGAAAGGTTAGCTTCAGATCCAGGAGGAGGGGATATGACTCACCCTAACTTCCTTGCTTTTTGGAGTGAACACTTCACAATACTCTCTTCTCAGAAATATAAAAATGAAAATAAAAAAATTAAAAAATTCAATGCAATAGGAAGTAGAAGAAAAAATTAATGTTTTCTAAGATTTAACAGTGACAACATTAATGAATTTTGAGAACATCCCTTTACAATTTTTGGTATTTTCCATTAAATGGTATTGATAACGTGAATGAAGCATTTCAGCATTTCTACAGAGCACCTTGCCATTTCCAGTTAAATATACTCAGTAGAGAGTAATTCCTGCAATAAGATAAATTTGCTACAACAATCACACAGTATCACTGTAGAAAGCTCTTCAACTTCATGTACCTTTTTCTGCTCTCAGGATGGGTGTGGAGAATTCTGCCTGAAGCCATGGAAGGGTTCCAGCTTTTCTGGCTTAACTGTTATCTTCATTTCTCTTTAGCTGTCTCCTGGGCTTTGAAGTTCTGTGTTATAGTGCCCCCTGAGTATATCCATCCGCACCCAAAGTTCATGCTTAATGTTAACAAGGTGAGCACTGACAACAAGGAGCGCTACAGCAAATTCCTCAGGTCTGAGAGACAATGGCAGTCAACAGACAGGTCTGATGAAGCAAGGTCAACTTCTGCTCAGCAGCCTAATCAGACACAGGAGAAGATGTTCATGTTTGCCAGCAGTATTTGGGCCACACCTTTCTCATGGGTTGTGAGGTTTTTTTCACAATACCTCTTCTTTTGTGGAAAATTCCAAAAGAAGGAAAAATCCTAATTTCTTCTTTCCCATAATAGCAAAGGAAATGTTATCACATGCTGTGAACTTACCATTAATAAAGTAACTTATAGATTTTTTCAGTAGGCTTCATAGGTATTTTTAAGTCAGAAAATATTAGTTATGTTTGTATCTTCCATAATAGATAATACAATGTTTTGTTTTCAATAGACACAGAACAATTATTTTAAAATGTGAATAGTACACACTCTGTTCTTTCTGAAAAATTTCCTGGAAGTTTCCCAAAGTGTATTCACCGTGTTGAAGATCCCTTGTCAGATATAGCGGCTATGCTGGGAAACCCAGAGCATGAGAGATGAAGGTAGGAGTCTTAGAGGTTCAAAGAGCCTGGATTTCATAAGACTTTATTTAAAACACAAAACACCACCAACAAAAACACATGGAAAAGAAACAAACATGGTTACCAGTGAGGAGAAATAGTTCAGTAATGGCCCCATTGAAGCAAGGAGGAAACCAAGATGGAGTATATCCAAATGCCTTCAATGAAACCTTAGTACATAAACAAGATAATAAAGTCTACATATCTATGTATATCTTATCTGGAGCCAAATATAATTTGGCTCATGGACCTTTTTTGGAATACACATATAGATATGCAGAAGAGAAAGGAGATGGATGGAAAGACATTGGGAAAACAAGTACAACAAACGGTGCATCTAAACCCATTCTCTTCTGGAATTAAGTTTATATATAGCACCAGTAGGATCTGTACCATTTTTGCCCTTTTTAGTATATGTAGAAGGTTAAAACAGGTTTTTAGTTTTTTGTATCATAAACATTATTTCCAGAAGTCTTCCTGGCTTTGTGTTTTTCAAATTGAATCTTGCTTTGTAGGACAGGCTGGCCTTGAAAGGTGCTGGAATTACTAATCCAGGCCACCATGTCTAGCTATAGAAACTTCCTTAAAATGTAAACATAATTATCTGGATGATATATTAAATTAATGCATTGGCACTACATAAATACTTATTTAATTGGCAAAATTCAAGTTTAGGAGGACTTGAGAAGGCGAAGGACAATGGGAGAGAGTGGTGAAACTAAGCATGGTGTTAGTCAGGCAAAAGTACAAAGGGTAGGTGTGGAAAGAATGTGCATTTTGAGAATGTACAGAGAGAACATTCTTTCGGAGGAATCAGTACTCTGGCATTTCTTTGAACTGGTCCTGAACTCTTCTACAGTGATGGTGGCGTATTGATGGGATTATGTGATAGACATAATACCTCAGACATAAGTACCCTTTCTTAGGAAATAAGACATTGGTGATTCTTCAGAAAATATCATTGTTACAAGAACCAATATCTCTAAATGTCTTATCTTTGCCAGATATTGTGACCCATGTCTGTGATTCCAGCAATGGGGAGGCAAAGGCTGGTAGAGAGCCAAGTCAGCTTGGGTATATGACAAGACTAGTCTTCCAGGTACAAAGGATAAAAAGACTGGCTAGAACTAGTCCAGAAAAATACCCTGGGTTTATATAGTTTCTGAATTAACAAAATCAAGGCTGACTCTACCAATTTCTTTCTGTACTTAGATTTTCTCAGGAGTCTAACAAAATATTTTGTAAATATTTTTACTTTAAACAATTATGTTGTGCTCCTGTATAAGGACACATTTGTCTTGTTGATTTTAAAAATAAAAACCACCACAGTAAACCATATAAACATCAATGGGTAAATATATAGAGAAACACTATTGTTTACTGTCTTATTTAAAGTGAGATAGTTCTGATAAGTCACTGTGCTAGGAGCTAAACTGTGCTGGAGACTCCAAAGGATACTTACTGGAATTTGAATGATGGTTTAAAAACTGTTCACATGAATTTTATTTTAGATAAATCTTCTTAAATCCTGTTTGAATCTGACCACGTTATTCATTTTATTGATCTTTAGGGTGAAATAAGAAAATGGAACTCTTAGGAACTTGTTTTAATGGTTAGGGATCAGTGTTTCTAGAATTAGGTAGATAAACAGGAAAAGAAGACATCTCTATAGAACGAGTCAATAGGAAAATATCCAGGTCTAGGATCTGACTTTTAATTATGATTCTGTTTTCCATCAATGGAAAACCATATCAACTACATAGATTTGAGGGATTTATTATGAAAAGACAGAGGCATAAATAGCTAGGGAGCAAAATAAAGCCTGACCTTCAAAAAGGGTCAAACTCCTTCTAGGATAAGACAGCCGGGGAACACTCTATTCCTGATGTTTGTGGCTACTATAGAACAGTGTGAAACATTCCTGTCAGTTGAATATGGAGATGAACTGAACTCCTTTATCGCCTAATCTCAAATTCCTGGTACCAGCCATTGGATCCCAAATGCTTTAGTCATCTCCCCTCCTTGTGCAGATCTGGCCCTGTGAGTGAAAACATGAAGTAAGGAAGATCAAGCTGCTGGAAACCTATTCTGTAAGCAATTTCTGAAGAGGTATTCAACTGAGTAGGTCAGATGCCCAAAAGTAGTCTTATAGAGGCTGAAATGGGGCCAAGTAGAGTAGGGGATATGAGAGAACAAAGTGGAAGAGGAGAAAATAAATGACAGTAGAAATAAAAGTAATTGTTATGGACCTGGGCTGGGATCAGTCATTCTTAGATGTCTGAGAGTATTTCCTCTGCTTTGCCAACATGAGTGGGAGGCATTATGATAAGAGTCCACTCCAGAAGGCACTTCCTGACTTCATTTCTCATAGATTGCTTTTACCTCCATATTTCTACGTTGCTTATAGCTTGTACCTACCGCACTGAGCCTTAGGTGCTTGTTTGTTTGTTTGTTTTTCTTTGTTTTGTTTTTACCTATAAGCAGAGAGATGATAAGAATATGTATGTGTAGAGAAGAGTCATCGTTTTTGTTTATGACCCACCTGCTACAAAGAGGACCAAGGATAACAATCTATCTGAAGATCAAAAGCTGGATCTTTCCTCCATTTTTCAATTTCTGTTATTATCTGTAGAATCAGAAAATTGTACTGGGTGAGATCTCTGATGTCCTTCTGCCCTTCATACTCTGTGAGTCCCTGCTAAACTATGAGATAAAACCTTTCCCCAGTGAATGAAGACTGTGACAGATCACAACTACTTAGAATCTGTGATAATTTTGGTCTGCAGGTGTTGTTGTGACACAAGAGAATTAAGAGATGACAAGGAACGTGTCAGACAATGAGGATGAAAAGATGTTCTCAAAGTTTTGTTTACAGCACACATAGGAAAGTGAGTTTCCCCTGTTCCAGCATCTCTCTGTGAAAGGAATGGGGTCAATTTCCCAAACAGGGCAAAAAGCAGAGGTTGTGTGTTCTCGCCCGTTGGCCTTCCCTATCTGAAAGGATGTCCTGTTTACACTTGGCACCAGAGACGGATGATTGCATTGTCTGAGTACCCAGAGAATAGGATGGAAGGCAAAATGGATTTTCACACAAGTTTAAAAAATAGCACTCTCTGACCCTGTCATTGTACCACCTGGGACTGGTTTACCAAAGAGAATACATACTGAGAAGGGGGAGGCCATGGTATCCAGGGAATTCAGGGTTTCTTAGCCTGGGCATCTTTCTCCATCCTTTCCTTTCACCTTCCTTTCTTCTTGCTCATCACATACGTTTTCCCCCTCTTCTATTTTTTTTTTCAAAAAATAAAGAGGTGGGAGTTTTGGGTGACAGCCAGATTCATTTCATGAAATGAACTGTGTAGGTAGCCAAACATTACACAGTCTAATATTAGTAGACCTAAGTATTCAGTAAAGAGAAAATTAGCACAGCAAGTACATTTTAAGGTCATGAAAGTTCATTTTCCTTTTCAAAGCAATATTTTTATCTTTAAAACAAAGTGTAAGAAGTGGTGGGGTGCCAGAAGAAAGAAGCAAAACAAATGAGAAGCAGGGCAAACTCTTCCCTAGGCACTTGAGTGCAGTAGCAGTTTTGCAATGGGAGAAAGTTAGTCTGTCTGTCCCCGAAAATCCTTGTTAAAGAAACATGCTTCTTTAAGGACTTCTCAGAGAGCTTTTCTCCTCCTAGCAACTCATATCTCTGACTCCTTGAACTAGTTTATAGTTAATACTAAATGCTGTCTTTTTTTCAGTGTTAGCTACCACTTTGCAGTAAATTTTCTGCTATAAAATAGTAGGGGCATGTGCTCATGAGTTGTCTGTCTCATGTGTGTGTGTTGTTTGTGTGTATACACACAGAGAGAATGAGAGTAGAAATGTATGCATATTGTCTGAATATATATATGTATATGTATATATATGTATATATACATACATGTATATATGTATATATATATGTATATATACATAACATTTCAGAGGTATAATTTTGTCTCATAATGAGATTTTCAACTTCTTTAAAGTGTAGTCCAACAAAATTCCATTTTTAGGCATTATGATTCTAACACAGAAATTAGTCAAGGATGATTAACTTAAAAAACAAAACAAAACAAAACAAAAAACTAGTTTTCTGAGTTTTTGGCTTTCCCGATGAATTTGCCCCCAATTTTATGCTGTCTTTGTTTATTTGACATTGCATATGCAAAAATCATGCCTAGAAATTGAATTGTGTGTACTTCAGGATGGCAGCGTTGCTTCTACGAGCGAAGCCAGGATTAGCAACTGAATAGCCAAGTAAATGAAGACCAGGTACTCATAACCCACCATTTATCATAGGCTTGCAAGACAACTGCATTTATTTCAATCTATGTGTGAGAGAGCGTGCCTAGCAATCAGGTCAGCCCTATGAACATTGCACTGTATTTATCTTTAGTCTCTAAACATTGTGTGTAATCAAGGAAGTGAGATGGAGTAATAAAAACCCATTATAGAGTTCTGAAAGCCCTCAATTTCATATTTACATCTTGGAACCAGCTCATTCTGACTTCATAACTCCTTAATTAAAGGCACAGTCGTTTTCTTTTCTGTAGGGCATTTTTTTTCACCCTCACAATACAAGCATACATTTGGTAACTAATACCAGCAATTAGCCTCATCTGCTATGTAAATGAGTGTAATTGCAATTAAATACTTTAGTAGGCCCAAAGGGAAAACATGCAATCATTACAAAGTAAGTAGGGAGAGCTTGGTTAAGGGACATTTAGAAGTGTTAGCAGAAGTGCTTTTCCCTGTGGTGTCAGGAGCCTTTTCGATGGTGAATTATTTCACTGCAAGCTATAGAGCTTGACTTTTGTTTCTTGGTCTCTTTTCCTACAGAGATGGGAGAGAACCATCCTCTTCAGCATTCCTAAGGGTGGATTAATTTTAGCAAAAATCAGTCTAAGAAACAGGCTTCTCTTCAGCATGGATCTAAGGCCTTAAAGAGTAACTTTGTGCTATTTTTGCTGTATGGCTAGGGAGACAGCACTATTCATTCACAAAACCGTGCTGGTGTAGCACCAAGTATTTAGTCATTTATAGCTTTAGGGGTTTAATGGACATAGCATACACAAATGAGAAGAGCAACCTGCTAGGGGGTTAAGTGGTATTGTTACTAGCTAGTAGCACATAGAGGTTTAAGATTCTGAAGCCAAGGTGGGGGCCTCTTGCTCTCATTAGCTGCGCATATGTGGACAAGTCAAACGCCAAATCTGTATAATTGGAAGATATAATGCATGTCTCAGGGGGTTGCTGGACCTGTGAGATTGGTTCATGCATGGGAAACTGCTAGAATAAAGCCTGACAAAGATTAAGTACTCACTAAGTGGACACTGAAGGATCTCGAGGCTTTCCGTTCGTTCCTCTAGGAAAATTTTCTCTCTGAATCAAGCCAGAATTCAGCACAATGCACTTGAGTGGAATTGTTTTAGACCTTTGAAATTGTCCCACAATTTGTCAAATTCTGTGGATGACATTGCAAAAAAATTAATAATTTCCCCATGTGTATATGTGGTGTGTGTAGGGAGGGTAGATGTGTGTGTGTGTGTGTGTGTGTGTGTGTGTGTGTGTGTGTAAGTGAGCAGTCCCAAGCATACATGTGCATACAGACACCTGCAGTTCATATTGTGTGTCTTCCTTGATGACTGCCACTTCACTTATTGAATCAGCGACTGTCAGTTAAGCACAGAGCTTTCAGACAATGCTAGTCCAGCACCATCTTGTCCCAGAGATTTCCTGTCTCTCTACCTTCTGAGTACTGGGGTAGTAGACAATTGCCATGCCCGCCCAACTTTAATGTGGGACTTCCTTCTATTTGCTCAGCAAATGTTTTTACCACTGAGCCACCTCTCCAACTCATTGAGCCATAGACTTCTTTGATGATGTAATTCCCACAATCTTAGCCATTTATCCACCTGAGGTGTGATTCATACTGTAAGCCAGGGACTTCTGAACAATACTTTTATTTTATTAATAGACAGTAAATATGCAACAAAGATTTTTTTTACTTTGATTTCTATGACTCTAAAAAGAAAATTTATAATTAATACATTTAGTAGTAATTTCTCTGTTGCTTTTATAAGCACTAATTTATTCATTAAAAAGTAGGTTACTATAAGTTTCTTTAAAACCTCATTAAATATTCTTAATTAACTATGTGCCACTGAAATACTTGGGTACCGTTGGAACAGTCTCTTCATCTTTACTCAAAAAATGAAGTTGAGTCTGTGACCTGTACACTTCCTTCCAGTTTTCAAATGCTAATCTTAATTTAAATAAGCTTTTCTTGTCCTATTCGAAATGATAATATGGTTAAAGGGTGGAAATACACCTTAGAAAATAAATGATTCATAATGTCATTGTCAGAACAAAACAAATATAACAGGCTTCAAACCTTCTCACTTCTGAAAGTTACTCTTTTGTTCTTTTTTTTTTTTAAATTACCCCACATGTTCTCAACCTGTACAGGCATTTAAAGACATGATCACAAACTTCCATCACTTTTTGATTCCTTTCCAGCCATGAAAGGAAAGTCTTGGTTTTAGACATTCGACATGGATAAAGTGTTTGAGTCACTGTCCTTAACAGTTTCTCCTCATCTCGATCCACTGAACAGGGAATAGTGGCACATCAGAGATAAAGAAAGTAAGAAAAGGGCACAAATAAACATCTTTTGCTGCTTTTGAGAGAAGAGAAAAACCTTCGGTTCTTATCGTCCTCTTCTCCCCCCCCCCCCCCCACTTAAGAGCTATAGGGAGCTTCAAAGGCTGAACACTGTCCATCCTACTGAGCTAAGTACGTTATCAGAGAAAAGACTGCCAGATGTTTTGCAATCAAACTTGGTGCAGAACATAACTTTAATGGAAAGCAGACGGGCATTCTGTTTCCCTCCCACTGTGCTATCTCTCTGAGAGACTTTCAGGAGCCCACTCTCCATACCCTCTGAAAAAGCATACTTTCTAAAGTCCTATAATTTGACCCAATTTTATATAATAAGAATCTTTGCGTATAAGTAGGAAATAAGTAACTTTGCTTCCTTGGGGATGAGGTATGTAAAGCCTGTATTTTTCCAGAGTGAAGGCCACCATAGAAAGCAATTAATCAAACACAAAAAGGAACTTTTAGTACTCAAAGTATCCTAAAAGAGTCAAAAGCTATTTTGTCTGTGAATATCTGTTCAGCTTTCATGGGACCTTAAATGTGATATCATTTTTTTAATAACGCAGCAAACTTTTTAATCAGTTAAGAGATAGAGGCAATGTGTTTCTTTTTAAAAGGTGAAGCTTAGTTCTTTTTCAGTAACATGCCTTCACATACACTTAGCAGAAATACAAATTATTTTTAGATCAAACTTTAGGCAAGATAGCTTTAGTAAAGAATAGGTTTGGGTTTGGAACACTCTGACGATGAAGGAGACACTACCTTCCTCACAAAGATCTTATCTGATATATGCAAACTATAAAAGCTTTTTCATAAATTTAGAGAGCAGAAAGTGTTTACCTTATTCAAACATATATATTTTTTCAACATAAGACATACATATTTAAATGTTTGTGTCAAACCTAAATATCCCTTTTAAAAAAACAAAAACAAAAAACAACTTATAGTAATGTGCCTGTCTTGGGCTGTAGAGCAGTTGTGCATAGATAAATGTAATACAATTTAATTTTCGAGACTACCTCCTAGAAAATGCTAAGCATTCTGACCTTTACTTTTAAGAGATTAACAATAACAGAGAAATAAAATAAATGCAAACTCAAATAGACATACAGCAACTTACAGATTCCTCCTTCCTTTTAATTCCTTAGAATTTTGAGTTTCAGATCTAGTAAAGCTATAACAAAAATCTCAATGCAATTGCAGAATGATTTGTTGAGCAAATGTTGCACGATTTGAGACACAGTTCTCTCCCTGCTCCATCTGAGGTCCCCAGTTGCTCTGACCTTGTCTGTCTAATTTTCTCTAGAATTCCCAGTATTTAGCAATCAGACACTAGGCAATGGACCATGGACTTGATGTTACTCATATTGTCTTGCACAGGCTTGTTAAATATGCTCCCTGTTGCCAGGCTAGATTCAGAAGTGGTATCTGGAAGAGGCAATCATTCAGAAGGTGATAAAAAACATATTTGCTTGAAGAAAACCTGGAACTCAAAGTGAGAAGGTTCTCAGGCCCATTTTTCTACTCCTCTGGTCCAGGCAGATCACTCAGACTCTGTTGGGAGTTGCTTAGCATCCAATTTGTCCCCTGTGGAGCACGCTTGGGCTCTGGAGGATATGGTCAGCATACAGATTGATTTATTCCAGTCCTTAGTTTTATAACAATGCTCATCCTTGGTTCAAATGTCTGTGAAGGCCTTTAAGGAAGACTGATTCCATATAAAGACATCTTTTATTTTCAGTCTAGAAAAAGACAGTGTTTTAAGGGAAATTAAGCTTTTTATGAAGTCTCCATTATGCCAAGTTCACAGCCACTTTTCCAGTTGAACAAAAGGTCCTAGATTGGGTTTGGGTAAGTAACACCTATTTGGCAGTCAAAGGTGGATGTAGCTGTGTGAGTGTGTGTGCATGTGCATGTGTGTTAATATTACATATTATCTCTAAATCATTACTTTAAAACATTTTTCATATTTTAAAATTATGACAGATTGCTGACCTAGGTATATTTTTTAAATAAACATATTGACTTAAAAGGGAAAAAATGAGAAAATTGGAAATGTGTATGTTTTATTTTAAGGAAGTAGTTTTTATAATGCATTTTTGGAGCTCATGATATAGTTCAGCCATAGAGTTATTACCTAGCAACACGAAGGACCAAGTGCAGTCACTGACACCGTAAATAAGTCAATAAATAAATAAAAATATACCATTTTATTTTTAAAAGTAAATAAATCTAAGATGCTATGACAATTAACAAATAACTGATTAATAAAGAGAAAAAGAGCCTCAGAAAGAGATCTTTTAAAAGTTATATCAACTGTATACTTTTGGATATATTATTTTATTTTGATCAACAGTTTCTATTTTGAAATTATGAATTAATTCATGACTGTTGTTTGCTAGGTTACTCCATGTTTGCTAGGTTACTTCCTGTTTGCTAGGTTACTCCATGTTTGCTAGGTTACTCCATGTTTGCTAGGTTACTCCATGTTTGCTAGGTTACTCCATGTTTGCTAGCACAGAAACAAAGGCAAATTATAGAAGAACCAGTGTAAAGTCCATGCCAATCTATAAAACATTCTGCAGCCCAACCATGCCTGTGGGATTATAAATAGCCAATATTCTGGGAGATGGGGGAATGTGGGGGCTGGATAGGACTATAACTGAAAGTTTAATTTATGTTCACCTAGAAGCTGAAAGTAAACCCTTCCAGAATTGAAAACTTAATCAGGGAATCAGGGATGTAGCCAACCTATGCATTCTCTTTGTGGTTGGTTACACTATTCTCAATGAGTGGATTAAGTACAAACTCACTAGTATTAACAAAGAAAATTAGATGAATTTTTTTTCTATTCATAGGCAGTATTTTTTTCCCCACAGTCTCACTTTGTAGCCTTAGCTGGCTGGCTTGGAACTTTGAAAGATCTATGTGTCTCTGTCTTTTGTGTGCTGTGATTAAAGGTATGTACTATCATACTTGATCTTTTTTAAATTTAATATTGTATTTAGAATTTTAATAGTAATTATGGATATGCCTGAATGCACTGTGTATATCTGTTGAGATGACTAACATGCATTCTGCAATCTGGACTCTGGTTTTCATGTGAGCAGCATGAAACCACTGAGCCATCTTCTGGCCCCTAGAATTCTTGCTTTAAACCATGTAAAAAAAGGTATCTAGTATTGAATGTAGGTGGCTGTAATGATATATTTGTAGGGCCAGGCATAGCACATATATATTTGTGTATAGGTAATCACTCAAAGGGTGATTTACAAGCATATCTGAACCAAACAGCAGTTAAAAGGTTAAAGTCAGCAATCCTTATAAAAATTTAAATTATTCCATCCTCAATATTCTACCATCATTTAATGATGCAGAGGTTGTCACTTGAGTCATATTGAGCAAAGGACACTATACATAGGGAGTCATGGAATTTGTCTTTAGGCTTCATGACTCTAGAGAGCTTATCTGATGTTCATGAAAAGCTGTTACTGGTTCAGGAATGTAGTAGGCACTTAGTGTTTCTGTTTAGTCAAAGAGTAGGAAAAAATAACACAAAAATGTTTTCATAGAGTGTCTCCTTTCAAAGCCTATATTTTACGAAAGCATGCACAAAATGTTTGCAGTTTATGAAATCCACTGACCTATGTCCTTAGTATCAGTAGTTTCTGTTTTCTTTTTAGCAGATACAATATATACTAACAGAAGATGCTGGGGAGTCGATAACCAACTGCTAAGCTTTGTAATCACACAAGATTGGAAACTTGGTATTAGTCATTTCTAGTTCTATAAATGTAAAATTCACTGCCTTAATCCACAGTTTTCTCATCATAAAATATAAAGACTAATAGTAACTTCCCCGGTGGGACCACTGAACAGATCAAAGGAGTTAATGGTTAGAAAGTTCATATCCAAGGGCTTTCACTGAGTAAGTACCTAATAAACCTCCTGGTCATTATTAGTCACTTGGCCTTTGGCTCGTTTTAGTATTCGATCTAAAACAAATGAACGACTCCTGAAGCTTCATCCTGAGCTCTATCCAGAAACAAGTAGACATTTAGCAACTCCAGGACAGGGCAAGAGTATGGCATTTCCGATCCCCATTGGACTTCCCCGTAGGATGAACTCTGTTGTTTCAGGATTTCAAGCCAGGCCCAGCCAGGAAAACACACGTTAAAGTTATCTGGCAATGATAAAATTGGGAAGTACGTGAAACTGTTGATTTGGATCTAGTTTCCAAGGTCATCAAAGGTTCAGAAGTTGAGAAAAGGGTGATGGTTAGTGGGTGAAATTTTAACGTTTTACCCACAAAGGAATGGTGTTCTGCTGAGTGATACACTTTTATGAAAGTTAAATGCTCCAAAAATCAGGTAGTACAAAATTAGTGATAAACTACAATGCCAGCCCCTAAGATATACAAAATAAGCAGCTTTAGTAGATGAAGTTTATCAGAGTGTGTTAGGACGATCAGGCTGACAAATTAAGGGACTGAGAGTTTGAGGTGGCTAGTGAATGTTATGTAACCAACACTGATACTAAATTTAAACTTCCCAACAGCTCTCTCAGGAGGTGTGTAGGTGGAAAGGTGAAGGGGCAGATTGAAGACAATGGTCTTTATTTTCATATTGTGATTTAATTTTAGGTCAGGCATGTATAAGGACACTCAGCCAACAGTGTTCTTTTTGGCAATCCTGTTTCTGGTTTGTTTTTTTTTTTTTTTTTGAACAGAGGCTATCCTTAGCCCCATGGACACCCCCACATTTCAGTCAAACTGCTACCCCAGTCCAGTTTTTGCTGGCTCCCTGGAAGTGGAATTGTCTGGGCCTTTCCCTTGCAGAAGCCAAACATAAACACCAGGGCATTAAAATGGAAACAGGATCTTGGTTCTCACTGTTTCACCAGGCTCTTTAGCTCTGACCTCTGACCCTCATTAAGATCCATGGAAGGTCTGGGCATCTGGGGTGTGTAGCTCACTGTGGGAATTTTTTTCTTGCTATGATTGTTGTTTTCCTCCTCCTGGATTATTTTGGTTTAACCTAGGGCTATGATGTAAAATAAGCTACTTTCAAGAGCTTTCCCTGACCGTGTTTTAGGACAGGGTTAGGAAATGTGATTTGACTACTGCTGGCAATTCCAAGCCTTCATTTTCAAGTTGTCACCTAAAACCCTTGTCAGACGATATAAAGGTTTTGGGTTTTTTTGTTTTGTTTTGTTTTTTGTTTTTTGTTTTTTGGTTTTTTTTTAATTTTGGCATTGAGTACTGGAAAATTCTGATGCATGTGTTCATGTTTCTCCCTGTCTCTTTGTCTCTGTCTCTGTCTGTCTGTTTCTCTGTCTGTTTCTCTGTCTGTCTGTCTGTCTGTCTGTCTGTATCTCTCTCTCTCTCTCTCTCTCTCTCTCTCTCTCTCTCTCTCATATGTGTGTGTGTGTGTGTGTGTGTGTGTGTGTGTGTGTGTGTACACGTGCCCGAGGAAATGTATATGTGATATGAAGACCAGAGGCAGATACCGAGATATAGTTAATCACATCTTTAGACATGGCCCCTAACTGAACTTGGAGATTACCCAGCATTTTAGCTAGGCTGCTTGCCAGTGACCCCTTGAGATCCACTTCCAGCTCCCTCTCTGTCCCCCAGTGCTGAGATCCCAGATGTATATTTGCTATGCACAGCCTTCAATGGATTCCAGGAATCCAAAGTTGGGTCCTCTTGCTTACACAACAAGTACTTTACTTACTGTGCTGTTCTTTAAGCCTAAATTCTGATTTTTGAAAAGCCATTTAAGACAGTTTGTGTTTAAAAATTCTGTGTGACCCTATAGATGAATTTTAAATGGAGACTTCAGATTAGAATATCATCTCCAGTGTTTTCTCAGGTTATGTTGTACCATCTAAACTGTATTAAAGACACTTTTCCTGGCCATCCATCCCACTGGAATTCCCTCAGAGACATTAACTTTTCTTTGCAGGAATTCTTTGATCTTCTACAGAAGCTTTTTAAGAGAAGAGAAATCAGATATACAATGAAAAGACCATTTTAATTACCTGTCTTGAGTGGGTAATTTATGTATACATTTAGAAGTAATTATTAAGGGTTTTAGTAAATTCTCGTTAAAAGTAAGAGGGAAGACTTCTAAATAAACTAGCAAGTCTACCTGGTTTTGCTTGGACACTCCGTTGCTTGCACATGTCTAGGTCAGAGATTTCTGTTGGCAAGGGTCAAGTTTCACTGTGAGTCTTGTTATATGGGAAGTTTTAATGATTCAGTACCAGTATACAAGAAAACTCTAAATGCTATGAAAATGCTATAAGTCTGGTGAACTTTATTTCTAAGTGAATATTAAGAGAAGCTAATAATTAATGTGTATAGTGTTTTCTCTCATGCATAATTCAACAGTGACAGTCCACATTACCAACAGCACATGGAATATTAACTTTTGAAGTAGAGAAGCAAGAGACTTAGGAAGGAAGGTGAGCAACTCGAGGTCACTCAGCAATGTCTCCTGCATCACAAAGCTCGAGAGCCAGCCTCTAGTACTTTCTTGTAGTGATCACAAAAACGAACGTGAAAAAAAAAATCACTCCATCCCACCCAAGAAAAAGAAGACAAACAGCCCAGAAACCATGCATGTGTCTGTCTACAGTCTCCACAGAAAAATTTTTCTCAAGAAGCCCTGGATTATGGGATGGCATCTGTGGGATGTTCTAATGCCTTCCTGAGTGGAGCCCGGTTTTTATTTTAGGATCTACACCTCTGGAAGACAGGTATGAATGTAATCTCCACCGCGTGTAAAAGGCAGCTACTGATTGCACAAGAATCTTCAAGGGAAACATGGTGGGGATGCGGGACTCTAAGATTACTAGGCCCTGGAAAGGGTCATGAAATAAGGACTTACTCTTCCACAACAATCTCTCTCCCCCTAAATAATCTCTCCTTTCCTATTGCATGTTGCCACTATACTCTAGTCTTAGAACATTTTTTCCCCTTTTCATTTTTTAAGTTCTCCTTGATTGGCTGAGTCTGCTCATCTATGACTATCTGGACAGCTTTCTTTGGTTAGACAGTTTTTGCTTCCCTGAGCGTTCTTCAGCTCTTTTATGCATTATGTACTTTTTTCCCACACAATTTAAAAATAAGTTTCATGGGCCCTAACGTACTTCTCCAGACACAGTAACCATCTGGTGTAATTTAATAGATTAATATGAGATGGCTCTATATATATGGGCCACACAGCCATCTCATCTCTGCAGAGACTGGACAGAACCAGAAAAGGGACACATTTAATTACTCTTCCTTGCACAGTGCAGAGAGTCCCAGATGAAGAGGTTGGGCTGATGCATAAACTTGAGTTACCTTATTTAATAATGAATGGCAAGTTATGCAGGTATATCTCCTTGTGTTTTAAATATTTTAATACCTATCATGAGAGATTTGTGAGGTGCTGTATGAACAGTAGTTTATAGCAAAAGAAAC
The DNA here is from genome assembly GCA_019843815.1 of Montemys delectorum. Lineage (NCBI taxonomy): Eukaryota > Metazoa > Chordata > Mammalia > Rodentia > Muridae > Montemys > Montemys delectorum. The sequence goes on from JADRCD010199994.1 coordinate 79,087, forward strand.
TGAAGTCCATAATCATCCAGCTACTTGTCCTCATTCACATCTTGTAATAACAGAGCCTGAAAGCCAGTTTTTAGTTGCATTTCTTTTGTTTTACCTGGGGCTCTTATGCTCTTTCCACACTACTGGGTGGCTTCTCTCATTCCGTGGCACAGATGGCACAGCAGCACTCACACTGTGGCTCACTCTGTTGTCCAGATCCTGCTTCGAGTCACATCTGTAAATAATGGAGAAAGGCTTCTCTGCTCTCTATGCCTCATGCTTTCATCAGAATGGGATTGTATCCTGAAATAAGAGGGACATCATTGAATTGAAGATTATGTGGAAAAGATCCTCAAATAGCCACAATATGGAACCCATAGTGAGTATGCTCTTTTTCTCGCTTGACCATGAGCTGACTCAGCTTAGGAGGACATGTAGTGTAAATTTCTAGCCCACCTTCTGGACCTGTGGGAAGGAGCGTTAGTAAAGCCTTTCCTTTCCATTTCCTTCCATCTGAGAGTAAATACTTTGTAGTAACTTTTAGAAGGAGCACGGGAGTCCAATAACCTGGAAATTGTCAGAGAAAGTGAAATAGGAGCATTGCCTTGTCATTGCCATAATGTGCTTTCCAAAGCAATATAACAATCACAAATATTACCAAAAAAAAAAAAGCCTCCAGCCAAGCAGAATTCTTGGTAGACTAAATTCTTGTTGTCTACTCCAAGAACACTCTCACTACCATGCACCAATGTCCACCTTCCCTACTACTGCCCAAAGTGTATTGGTTCCTGCCCTCCACTATTTTAAAGCACTGATCTGTTAAAACACTGAAAAGGTTCAGAGTTGTCTCTGAAACTCACTGTGTTGCCTCTCAGCTGCACAGACCTCGACTTCCCAGCCTAGCAGGAATCACTACTGTCCATAAATTTTATATGCATTAAAGGTAGTTTTTCTCTCTTGTAACCATTGTTAATATTTGATGACCTAGGTATTATTCTTTATCGATAATTTTATAGATCATAGTTAATTTAGAAAGGAAAAAATCAGAACTGTAATGCAAGGTACTGCCGTTCCAATTTAAAAAGTGACCTTGTCAAATAGACGCATTCTTACTTCAATTAAATTCAAAGTCAGTCAGTCCCATAGGTAATGTTAGCAATTATAAGAATACTTTGCAAAAGTAGTTAAAAAACACTCAGAGAACTTTTATGTGATGCTAGTTTTTAAAGGAAGAATGACTTTCTTCCCAAACTTCAATTCTTTATGAGATCATTGCGAAGTGTACTGTTACATAAAACATGAGGTCAGTAACTGAGGCTAATTAAATTTTAGTGGGAGCAAAAGTCACCAAAAGGTTTTTGCATTCATCCTACCAATTCTAAAACAGTGATACAATACACCATTAATAGCCTTAGAATTGCTAATTATTTCAACATGAATAGCGATATCAACGCTGTCAGTTTAATTTAATACACTCCAGAGAATTCCTGCAGAATGCATGATTTCTCTATTATTTCCTGGTTTTCACAACCACTAAAAGCTATAAATTTTCCTTCTTTTTTTGTAAGAGAGAGGTAGAGAGGGAAAAAGGCACCAAAAGAGGGGGTATCAGTAGTCTAGGTTTATCCTGGTTTTTTTTTTTTTTCAAAATACTGCAATTGCTTTTCTTTCTTTCTTTTTACAAAGAAAAAGAATGTAGAGCAAAATGGGAATTCTAAAATAAAATTGGATCAAGTTTAATTCTGTGACCTGATAAGACATTGAATCCTTTTAATGTGAAGAATTACAATGTTCACGCCTCCAGTTGGGCCAGTAGGATCTTCATTTTAGACTATCCATGAATTACTACGATTGGTGTTGAGGATGTCCTCTCCTTGCAATAGAGCTACAATGAATGTCCAGAGGGAATCAATGAGTCCCCTATGTTCCATAGACTTCATTTACCTAATGAAAGGGCTGTTCGTGCATTTCATAGAAGACAATAGGAAGCCTGACACAGTAAAAAAGAAAACAAGTTAAAACATATTCTACTGCCAGGTATGGTGGCACATGCCTGTCATTCTAGCACTTCAGACTGGGAAATTAAAACTGTGATTTTGAAGCTAATGTGGGACACACAGTAAGTTCCAAACTAGCCTGTGTTATCAAATGTTCTCCAAAAAAACTCACACAATAAAAATTATTTTAAATAAAATTAAGTAAATAGCAACTAATTAAAGGCATTAGAGTTGGCCTACAAATATGAAATCATACAATTAAAGATAATCTAAGCTACAGTATAAGATTCTGACTTCTATTTTCTTTATACAACATAATTCTTCATAGCTAGGTATGATGGCACATGTCTATAATTCCAGAAATTATGTGGCAGAGGCATGAGAATTATAAGTTTAAAGTCAAATTGGGCTACACAGTCAAAGTCAATGGTGTCTCAAAAAAAGTGATAAATCATGGCTTACAAATCTCTATTGCCAGAAAAATTTTATTACTCAATTTTCAGAACATCCTAAATATTAGTCTATTGTTTCTTCCCAATAAAACCATCATCTATAACATTTCACTCATTTTCTGGTTTAGTGTCTTCTAAAGGCCATTTTGACATGACTTTAGGCAAAATATAAGAAAATAATGTTTAATGTTAATGATAATATTGCATTATCATGCATTTAAAAATTAGTGAGCCAAGCATATAATTTCCAGAGTGTTGTTACTAAAGATAACATGGGGATACAGTGAGTATGAGTGAGGTTGAACTGAGGAAATGATGTGACTATAAAAGATGTGTGTGATAAGGAGATAAAGAGATAGATAGAGCAGTAGATAGATAAAGAGATAGATAGATAGATAGATAGATAGATAGATAGATAGATAGATAGAT
>JADRCD010199995.1:0-12651 GCA_019843815.1 Montemys delectorum
AAAAAAAACACAAAAAGAACAAAACTTCCTTTCCTTTCTTCATACTTTTCCTCTCAAGTTTGATCCTTATTTTCCATTGACATTTACCCTTTAGCACATGGAACTTTGGAGACAATTACTCAAATTTCAGCATATTCTTTTGATCATAAAACTTGAAGAAAGAAAACAAAACAAAAAACAGGACTGTGGGATGGTGAGAAGATACAGAAACTATGTGGATAGAATGAAAACTTGCCAGCAGAATATCTAGGAATAGCTCACATTGCTGATGCCCTGATCTCCTTTCACCATAGTGTTGCTGGCTTCTAGGTTTAAGTCCTAAAAATATCATTCAAGAAAATAAACATCCCACCAACCACTACATGTTAATTGGATTGCCATTACTGAAGCCATACCTGAGAAAACCTACTTATAATGATTAATGTTTATTTTGGCTCAGAGTTTCCTTTTCAACCATATAGTCAGTTGATCCTATTATTTTTATGCCTAAAATAAAGTAACACATGAAAGAAACACACAATAAAGCAAAACTGCTCCTCACATGGTCAGGGAGAGACAGTGAGAAAAGGGGACAAGCCTCTAATGACCTAAAGTCCTTACACTTGTCCTTCTTTTCTAATGATACCTATCCTTTACCACATGGAACTTTGGAGATAGGTACTCAAATCTCATCATATTGTTCAATCATAAAACTTGAAGAAAACAAAACAAAACAAAACAAAACAAAACAAAAGAGAGTTTTCCAGCCTGGATCCAAGACTTTCTTTACTTTTCAACATTATATATCTGTATGCTATACATTAATTTAATTCATTATCAATATCATAAAACCTAGAATAGAGAATATTATAAGAATGAGAAATTCCAAATGGAATGTGTAATATGAGCTTCTCTCAATTGGCTTAAATTGTATTTCTAAAAGATTAGGTGTTCTGCATGAAAATACTAATCATGTGCATATTCTTTTTATGTAACTGAAAATAATTGTAACATGTCATAACAGTTTCCTAAACATAGCTAAAATAGTAAACCAACTAAACGATCACTTTGAATATAGTAAGCTGTGAGACTGTCATGGTCCATGATTATGCTCTGAGTCCTGCACAATTGTAGTTATAACTGTCTGTTCCTTAGCTGACATTCCATCAGTACTTTCCCCCCCCTTTTTTTCTTTTTTCTTTCTTTTAGAACAGTGTTATTTGGTTTAACCCTAGGTTCCTTGGCTATCTAGTATTGGGTTCTTGATCACCTAAGTAATGTCAGATATGGTAGCATCTCATGACGTCAAATTAGTTATTGGCTGGTTACTTCCATAGCTTAGTGCTACCCTTCCCCTAGCATATCATGTAGGCAGGACATCATTGCAACTAAAGATTTTTGTGGCTTGCTCAGTGTTTATGTTTCTCTTTTGAGAGCATGCTGAATACTTTCCCCTACCAAAGATGCTGAAACTTAGGGAAGAAGGCTCTGTGTAGGCTCAGCATCTCTATCTTCAATAAGCTATATATATGTTGTCCTAAGCAACAGAGCTTGGCTGAAAGCTTGTGGATGGCAACCTATAGTCTAGGCAACACCTTGGATTATTTAGGGATTCCTTTTGGGCTCCCCTTGGCCTATAATTCAATTAGATGCAAAAGAATGAATTTTGGAAAATAATTGTATTGGAACATTAGAAGAAAAGAAGTGAACAGAGGTCTTGTATATCAGGAGAGGGTCCCACAAAAGAGTTCCTTATGAACATCCTACTCTGGGGATGGTGTATTACTGGGTTTAGGCATTGAGATGCTGCCTGGTCTATTTGACCTACATATAAGATATTCATGTTCTTCTCCATGTCAGAGTCTAGACGAGAGTTCAAGCAGACCATGCAGGTACCTACTCCTGCATAGCTTCCAGGTTATTCTCTGGAAGGAAAATGAAGCTAAAATAAGACACTAGGAGAGAACCCAGTTCCCCTAACTGTTTTTGATATTTCTGGCCTTCAACCAGGAAAAAGCACAGTAGAATCAAGCATTTCTGGCTTCTGACCAAAGCAGAATGAATTGTCAATGATGAGAAACAGAGCTGCTTGTCTTCCCGATCCCTGCTCCTGAAATGTTGGACTGGTTTCTTTTTTCTGTTCTTATCATTGAGATATCTAAATATCTTTTCAAGGATGAGTATTAAAAATAAGAAAGTACTCCACTGAAGGAGACATTACTCAGAGACACTCTATGTGATATGGCTGTGGTTTTTTCTGTTATCTAGTTAGTAAATTTGTGTTCTATGAAGTTAAAGTGTCCCATTTGAAAGGTCCTATTATCTAAAGACATTGTGTGGGTTACTCATCAAACTAGCAGTCAGCTTTCCCTTTTAGAGCAGAATATGAGCCAGATATAGACAGTATGCCATATTTTCCTAGATCAGACATATAGTTACAAAAGGCAAGACTATGATTTAGTGATCACATGAAAACAAAAAGAAGCATAAAGAGAAAGATAGAGATGAACATGCAAAAAGAACAGGGTTAGAAAATGAAAACTTTAAGAAATCCTAGGGTTTTTTTTTTGTTTGTTTATTTAAAGTCATTTCTGTCTTACATGGATTAAAAATATAATATTATACATAAAGAATAGGCTATTTAGTGAAAAGATCAATCAGAAAGGAAAGTTGATGAAATCTTACCCTTTAGTTGCAGAGAGAAATTAACAAAACAGTGAAATTTTGAGAAAATCACACAGAACTGAGAGGTGTCAGCATAAAAAAGAGAAAATTCAAGTACATAGAGAGCCAGAACAAAACAAAGAAATAAAGAAAAAAAACCACAAAAAAATAAATAAAATAAAAGAAAGTAGGTTAAATGTTTTAAATGTTACAACATTTATAGTAAATTAACATAAAATTAATCTCTTAATCATTGTAAAATATTTTAGTAGCTTGGAACTTTTTTGTTGCTGGTGAGGACTGAGACACGTTTGGTATATGTTAAGCATACTACTGATCTACACCACCTAACCTTGCTTGGAATTTGTTGAAAAAGGATATATGAGAAAGGTTGTCCTTTGCTTTAAACTGTAAATCTCTTGGGGAAGAAGCTAAAGTGTCTGTCTGGTTCATATTGAAATATCAGAGGAGAGATCTACAAAATCAATAAAAATAGCCATGGAGTGGCTGCTGAGGACAAACTTACTAGTTGCTAAGAAAGTCACTCCCTGTGTCATAAGAAATAAGGATTTACTGATGTAGGTCAAAGCCTGAGGTATTTTGTGGTAGATATATTTAATCAGAAATGTTCTTATTAATATTCCAGGTACCTATTCAGCTCTATGTGTGGGCACTTTACTGTCTCAAACCACTATTATGCAGGCAGGATGATTTAGATATCTGTTATGGGGGGGACTGTGGGGGAAGAAGTATTAGACAGGTCAGTTTCACAGACTCTGCAGGGAGCATTCTACAAAATACCATGGTTCCTGTTATTACCAGCTCCCAGATGATGGAAGAAATTCCAGAAAGTAGAACTGAGAGACACTTAGGTGTCCTCTACTTTTCAGAGTAGCTCTAGGCCGACCATAGATATCCTGGGATTCATCCAGGACTAAGAATTGTCACTACAGAGGTCAGAATGAGTGTAGGACATACCTAGAGGTCTATACAATCCTGAAACCTCCAGGAGTGGTCTGTAGTCATTGTAAGTGAAGATGGCAAGCTCTCCAAGTTAAACTACTTTAAGAGTCTTTCTCCCACCCAAAGGGCCATACCTAACCAAATTTTGAATGCATGATAACAACAACAACAACAACAACAACAACCCCCAAAACAAAAAAAACAAAAAACAAAAAAACCCCATGGCAATATGTATTTGTAACTAGGTAATGTTGTACCTTCCAAAATTTGGTTTTGTGGTATCTGTCACTCAATAGATAGGTGATTACCCAGTTCTCACAGCCCCTCAAAAAACAAGATGTACAATGTACAATTTTCTTCACATTTGTTATTCCATATACTTCATTACGTCATTGTTAAGGATGTTCTAATTTATTTACTATTCATTAATTATTGCCCTATTTATCTCATGCTTGAGTACATAAATTACAGTACAAATTAGGTTTTCTTATAAAAGTAGTTTAACTTGTGGTGCCTATCTTGCATTTTGTTTTGTCATTTATTTTGCCATAATAAACCTAGCTGAATGGGTATTACAATTAAAATATTTAACAGATTTTTGCAGTCAGTGCCACAACACCCAGAGGAAGCTCCACTCCCAGGCAGTGTAACACACCCAAGATCATAGGAACAGAGGTGAGGAGGACACATCTGTCCTAACACCAGGAGTAACTGGGACCAACGGGACCCAGGCATGCAGGAACTCCCCCAGACTAGTAACATGGGTTCCTTCCAGTCTGCTTCCAGGCAGATCAGTGGCATGGGTTCCTTCTGGTCTGTCTGGGTTGGTGCCCTGAACAGACCTTGGGCTCAAACTCTGCAATGAGCCCCATAATATCTAGAGGAAGCTCCACTCCCAGGCACTCTAATGGGCACAGGATCACAGGATCCCAGAATCACAGAATCACAGAGATAGCTTGACTCTGAGGAGTTCTGACACAATCAGGATCACAGGAAGGACAAGCTCCAGTCAGATTTAACCAGGGCAGGTAGCACTAACCATGTGGCAGGAGGCAAGCATAAAAAAATAAGCAACCGAAACCAATGTTACTTGGCATCATCAGAACCCAGTTCTTCCACCATAGCAAGTCCTGCATATACCATCACATTGGAAAAGCAGGATTCAGATCCAAAATCACTTCTCATAATGATAATAGAAGACATTAAGAAGGATATAAATAACTCCCTTAAAGAAATACAGGAAAATACAGGTAAATAGCTAGAAGCCCTTAAAGAGGAAACACAAAAATCTCTTTAAAGAACTACAGGAAAACACAATCAAACAGGTGAAGGAAATGAACAAAACCATCCAGGATCTAAAAATGGAAATAGAAACAATAAAGAAATCACAAAGGGAGATAACCCTGGATATAGAAACCTAGGAAACAGATCAGGAGTCATAGATTCAAGCATCACTAACAGAATAAAAGAGATAAAAGAGAGAATCTCAGGGACAGAAGACACCATAGAAAACATTGACACAACAGTCAAAGAAAATGCAAAAAGCAAAAAGCTCCTAACCCAAAACATCCAAGAAATCCAGGATGCAATGAGAAGACCAAACCTAAGGATAATAGGTATAGAAGAGAGTGAAGACTCCCAATGTAATGGGCCAGTAAATGTCTTCAACAAAATTATAGAAGAAAACTTCCCTAACCTAAAGAAAGAGATGCCCATGAACATACAAGAAATCTGTAGAATTCCAAATAGACTGGTCCAGAAAAGAAATTCCTCCTGTCACATAATAATGAAAACACCAAGTGCACTAAACAAAGAAAGAATTTTAAAAGCAGTAAGGGAAAAGGGTCAAGTAACATATAAATGCAGGCCTATCAGAATTACATTAGACTTCTCATCAGGGACTATGAAAGCTAGAAGATGCTGGGCAGATGTCACACAGACCCTAAGAGAACACAAATGTCAGCCTCGGCTACTATACCCAGCAAAACTCTCAATTACCATAGATAGAGAAACCAAGATATTTCATGACAAAACCAAATTTACACAATATCTTTCCACAAATTCAGCCCTTCAAAAGATAATTGATGGAAAACATCAATATAAGGAGCAAACCTACACCCTAGAAGAAGCAAGAAAGTAATCTTTCAACAAGCCCACAAAACCTAATTCCACCTCTTACAACAAAAATAACAGGAAGTAACAATTACTTTTTCTGAGTATCTCTTAATATGAAAATTAATATTAGCAACATATTCTAATTGATTCATTCAAAAGTATGAGGAACTGGAAATTTGTTGGCTATCATCCAGTAGTCTCTCTAATTTGGTAATTGGAGAAATAGGTCCAATATGTACAATCCATATGCACTTTCTCCTTGTTTGTACATGATAGGGTCTTGTTGGGTACCACATAATGGTCTTGAAATCATGCTTCTCCTATCTCAGCCTCTCTATTAGTAGTATTGTTTACTTCATGTTTTTACAGTATAGCATGGTTTTCAGAACAGCTTACATTTTTCAAAAGTATTTATATAGCCAAAAGAAACATAGAGGATTAACTTGTGAGATGGCTTGTAAGAGAACAACAAAGTGAGACTGAATACTTTGCTGGATGTTTGTAACTATTGTATCAGTTTTGAAGAGGAGGACTTTATAAGCTACTCTTTCCCTGAGATGAATTCTTTTCAAAATCATCACAGAGAATGAACCAAATTCTTACCCTCACCTCATGTCTGTGCCACCCTCCAAGCAAAACTATTGTTCATTGAAACAGTTGGTGAATGACTTCGTGGACAGACCATCTTAATATCATTTCTTAAATGAATGTAAATTGTTTTCTGTGGGCTGAGAATGAAGACAATCACTCCAGTCAAATAGCTTTAACCATAGCTGGAAATCTGTATCCAAAAATCGTGTCTACAATTTACTCCTTGGCATAGCAGAACTGTCAACTCTCAGCTTAGCTATGAAAGTTAAAATCCTTTGGTGATGTGAGGGTCATTGAAGTACAGTCTTATTACAATGAACTCCAATGTCTAAAAATTGTTCTTATTTTGGGCTTGTACCACAATAAGAGCCAAGATTTTAAGCTCTACTAAAAAACAAACAAACAAATGAACAAACAAACAAAAAGACTATCTATTCATGTTCATTTTGAAAAAACTAGTAGTGATATATTATTTTAAAATATACAGCTAATATGTTTGGAGTTATTTAAAATTTATATTGAAAAAAATGTATTTTCAGTATTGCTGCAGATAAGCATCTACATAAGACTGTTCTATTGATTGTTTTATATCAAACAACTTTTATAATACTCATTTTTATTGTTATGATACTTTATAAATTTTAAAGAATACGACAAAATAAAAAAACAAAATATATTGCAGGTATTGAAGGGGGTCTCTGGAAGGATTTGTGGTACAAAAGGGAAAGAAGAAGAATGTGATATAATTCTATTTACTTAAAATATGTTTTTTTATTATGTAAAAAAATTTAACAATTTAAATGAACAATAATCATACTTGAAAGTAGCTTTGAGGTTTAAATCAACAGGGTTTAAAGAAAATATCATCTCACTTTGTACTCCAATTAGTCTATAGTAATAAATTTGATGCTGGCAGAATATCTGTGTTACCAGAATTTTCCTGAGCACACAAAGATGAAAAAACACATAGAAATAGCTTGAGAAAGATTGAACTGAGAAAAAAATGTTACTCTAAACACTTTTTAATTAAGGGAAATTTATAGCAGATTAGCTTTGCCATTACTTTTAGTAATTTTAAAAAACACAACAAAACTGCCTTATTACTTGGTGCATTCTATTATCTTATCTTCATATGTATTAATTTGTTAATTACACTTTAAATAAATCAATGGAAAACAGCTAAATTTATCTGAGCATGGTAAAATTTCTTAGCCTGCTACTAATCACTGCCTAGTTTTACTTAATTTCCCTGATGCTTGAAAAGTAATGTCTTAAAGTAAAAATAATACAGCAAATATAGTATTTATTTAATCACAAGTGTCCAAATAGAACTTTCAGATGCAAAGCATCCTAGTTCAACCATGTTTGTATAGTCAACTAATTTACCTATAACAAATGTTTCTCACATATCTGAATTATGATTCCCCAATGTCATTCCACTTTCTTGTTAACTGTGACCTGTCCATTCTTAACACAGACAGTATCTGGGAACCTGAAAATAACACATTCTTAGTTTATATGTATGAGAAAATGATTTTGGGGAAGTTTTATTCTGAGTTAAAGTCTAACCATATTCTGAAGTCTGAGAAGTTTCTAGAATGAGATGAGTGAAGGACACAACTCCCCCTACCCATGCCTCACAGACTCCCATGAATGTGACCCTGTTTGAATTCATTTAGCAGACATTGAATTAGTAATGAAAAAGCTTTGTTGGTCTAAGAAACTCCCAGTGACCAGTGTTCCCATTGTACAATAATAAATAAAATTGCATGTCTGGTCTTTTCAACAAAAGAATTATCCAGAGAACAGCACCTTATCTATGGTCTGTCCTGGACATATGATTTTGTTTTGTTAGCCTTGTTATCCATTTTGTTGTTTGCTTTGTTTAGTTTCCCTCCATCCAGAAGTCATTTCCTCTTTTCTAACAAACCATCGTTGTTTTCATTTGGGGAATCCTCATTATTCTAGAAAACTGAATTCCCAGAGAAGATATCAATAAAAAAAAAAAACAAACTCTTACTCTAGAATATGGGCCTTTTTGGATAGTTTACCTGCTCTTGATTTAACTTTGGTATGTGGTATCTGTCTAGAAAACCATCCATTTCATCTAGATTTTCCAGTTTTGTTGAGGATAGACTTTTATAGTAGGATCTGATGATTTTTTGAATTTCCTCCATTTCTGTTGCTATGTCTCCCTTTTCTTTTCTGATTTTGTTAATTTGGATACTGCATCTGGGCTCTTTAGTTAGTTTGGCTAGGGGTTTATCTATCTTGTTGATTCTCTCAAAGAACCTACTTTTGGTTTTGTTGATTCTTTGTATTGTTCTCTTTGCTTCTATTTTATTAATTTCCTCCCTGAGTTTGACTATTTCCTGCTGTCTACTCCTCTTGGATATGTTCGCTTCTTTTTGTTCGAGAGCTCTTAGAAGTGCTGTTACATTGCTAGTGTAAGATCTCTCCAGTTTTTATTTGGAGGCACTCAGAGCAATGAGTTTTCCTGTTAGCACTTCTTTCATTATGTCCCATAAATTTGGGTATGATGTGTCAACATTTTCATTAAACTCCAGGAAGTCTTTAATTTCTTTCTTTATTTCTTCCTTGAACAAGTTATCATTGAGTAGAGAGTTGTTCGGTTTCCACATGTATGTGGGCTTTCTGTTGTTTTTGCTGTTATCGAAGTCCATGGCCTTATGCCATGGTGATCTGATATGATGCATGGGATTATTTTAATCTTCTTGTATTGGTGGAGGGTTCTTTTGTGACAAATTATATGGTTGATTTTAGAGAAGGTACCATGAGGTGCTGAGAAGAAGGTGCATTCTTTTGTTTTAGGGTAAAATGTTCTGTAGATATCTGTTAAATCCATTTGGTTCATAACACCTATTAGTTTCACTGTGTCTCTGTTTAGTTTTTGTTTCAATGTTCTGTCCATTGGTGAGAGTGGAATGTTGAAGTCCCCCACTATTATTGTGTGGAGTTCAATGCGTATTTTAAACGTTAGTAAAGTTTCTTTTATGAATGTGGGTACCCTTGCATTTGGGGCATAGATGTTCAAAAATTGAGACTTTCTCATGGTGGATTTTCTTTGATGAATATGAAATGTCCTTCCTCATCATGCTCAATAACTTTTAGTTGAAAGTCTATTTTATTGGATATTTGGATGACAACTCGAGCTTGTTTCCTGGGGCCATTTGCTTGGAAGACCTTTTTTCATCCTTTTACTCTGAGACAGTGTCTGTCTTTGTTATTGAGGTGTGTTTCTTGCACAAAGCTCAAGTCCAAGTGGATCAAGGACCTCAACACAAAACCAGATACACTGAATCTAATAGAAGAGAAAGTGGGAAAGAGCCTTGAACTCATTGGAACAGGGGGAAATTTCCTAAACAGAACTCCAATGGCTCATGCTCTAAGATCAAGAATTGATAAATGGAACCTATAAAACTGGAAAGCTTCTGCAAGGCAAAGGACATAGTCAATCAAACAAATCAGCAAACTACAGAATGGGAAAAAATCTTCACTAACCCCACCTCTGATAGAGGGCTGATATCCAAAATATATAAAGAACTCAAGAAGCTAACCACCAAAAAAGTTAAACAGCCCAATCGAAAAACAGAATATAGAACTAAACTGAGAATTCACAACAGAGGAATCTCAAATGGTTTAGAAACACCTAAAGAACCGTTTAAAGTCCTTAGTGATCAGAGAAATGCAAATCAAAATGACCTTGAGCTTCTACCTAATACCTTTCAGAATGTCATCAAAACCTCAGGTGACAACACGAGTTGGAGAGGATGTGGATAAAAAGAAACACTCCTCCATTGCTGGTGGGACTACAAACTCCTACAACCACTCTGGAAATCAATCTGGTAGTTCTTCAGAAAATTGGAAACAGATTTATATGAAGATCTAGCGGTACTACTCGTGGGAATATACACAAAAGATGCCCCATCATTGCCACAGGGGCCCATGTGCCATTATGTTCATAGTGGCCATATTTGTGATAACCAGAAGCTAGAAACAACCCAGATATCCCATGACAGATGAATAGGTACAGCAAATGTGATTCACTTACAGAATGGAATACTACTCAGCTATTAAGAATGAATACATTCTGAGTTTTGCAGGCAAATGGATGGAACTAGAAAATATTATCCTGAGTGAGGTAACACAGACCCAAAAGGACATGCATGGTATGTACTCACTAATAAATGGATATTACCCCCCCCCAAAAAAAAGAGAAGAAAATAACAGAATACCCAAGATGTAGCCCACAGAACTCAGAAGGGTCAACAAGCTGAAAGGCCTGAGCTTGTATGCCTCAGCCCCATTTGGGAGGGAGAAGAAAGCAATCACAAGGAGGGAGGGAGAGAGGGACCTGGAAGGAAAAGTGGATGGGAGTAGTAAGAGGGCAACCAGATCTGTTATTGGGTGATAGAAAAAGACTGAAGTCCTGAGAGTCAACAGAAATGACGGAAACAGACAACCACAAAAAGTAGGAGGTTGGGGGGACCCTCCAGAATGCACCAGGCATTGAAAGACTCTCAGGACTCAAAGCTAGGGACCTTAGATGAAATGCCTGAAAGGAGGAAGAGGGACCTTTTAGAGCCCACCTCCAGCAAAAATACAGGGCATCAAGTGAGAGAGAGGGTTGCCATCCCACAGTCAAAACTGTGACTCACAATTGTTCTTGTCTGAAAGAATTACAGGGATGAAAATGGAGAAGAGCCTGAGGAAAAGAAGGTCCAGCGACAGGCCCAAAGTGGAATCCTGCACAAGGGGAAGTCCCAAGGCCTGACATTATTACTGAGGCTATGGAATGCTCACAAAAAGGAACCTAGCATGACTGTTCTCCAGAAGACCTAACCAGCAGCTGAAAGAGTCAGATGCAGATTTGCTCCCAAACAATGGACAGAAGCTGCTGACCCCTGTGGCTGAATTAGGGAAAAGCTGGAAGAAGCTGAGGAGGAGGGTGACGCAATAGGAAGACCAGCAGTCTCAACCTGGACCCCTGAGATCTCTCAGACACTGGACCACCAGCCAGGCAACTTACACCAGCTGATACAGCCTCCAACATACATACAGCAGAGGACTGCCAGCTCTGTTTTCAATCAGAGAAGATGCATTTAACCTTCAAGAGACTAGAGGCCTCAGGGCATTTAGAAGTCTGGTGGGGTGGGGGTCGGGGGAGGGGACATCCTGGTGGAGATGGGGGGAGGAGGTATGGGATGTGAAACAGTTGGAGAGTGGACCAGGAGGGGAATAAAATCTGTAGTGTAAAATAAATTTTAAAAAATATCTCATATTTTGCCCTAGGTTAACCTACAGGTCCCCATGAGATGGTTTCTTTGGTCTTTATTCTCATCTCTTCACTTTTTTCTCCCCAGAAACAAGTCATGTGTTCCTCCCTTCACCAGCAATAAAAAGAGTGGAGCATCCTTGGACGAAAGACCCAGGTGTCCAGAGAAACATCAGAGCAAATAAGCCTTGCTCAATTCTTTAGTGCAATGTTCTTTGCTCACATCCTCTCTTCTAGTCACTTCTCTACAAAACATAAATCCAAAATGTACAAGTACCCCTGGTTCCTTTGTTTTTAATGGTCAAAGTCTCCCATCTCATATAAAAAAGACTGAAATAATTTTGTAAAATGTATATCTGCTTTATCAGTTTTTTTCCTTTACAAGGACTTTCTTCATAAACCAAAGATGAAAAACTACAATATTTCTTATTTTGTACTTATTCTAAAGCCCTAGCCAGATTTAGAATAATGATGTAAGAACAACGAGAGCAGGATAGAGACAATTAATGCTAAAGTTGATACCTGTTTTTTTTCTTCTCTGATCATTCAGAGATTATCATTTTTCCCTCTGTTTTCTAGGCTAGGTCTGACATCCAACCATCTGTCAGCAACCCTAGACCCTTCAAATAAATTGCTTGGCCCCAAAGAATGTTAATTGATATATCTTCAAAGTCCAGCTAATTGTTCTGCATGATGAAGTGCCTATTCAGAGTGACTGTTAGTGTCCATGAATTCATGCTGCCCAGCTTAAATATAAAGATTTTCAGAGTCCTAATAGTACTTTTCGGAAGGCCAAAGAGTCTCAGTTCCCTGATGTCAAACTGGCACAGTAAGGAAGCCATTGTTTCTACAGTAAAATGGTAAGTGTTATAAATGTACTTTCATTGTAGTAGATACTATCATAGCTTCCTCTTGACTTCTTGTTGAAACCCTTTGCTGTTGCTGCCATTCATGTTTTTAAGCTTATCACAACCAGCAAAATGGAAGCGTCAAGCTGCAGTCAGAAGCTTGCTTTCTTCCTCCCTTTCTCCCTTTCTTTCTTT
>JADRCD010199996.1:8274-61458 GCA_019843815.1 Montemys delectorum
CACACACACACACACACACACACACACACACACACACACACACACACCTATTTACATTCCTTTTCTTTTCAGGGTAGAGGCATCTGGCACATGAAAGGAAATTGCTTAGGGCAAAGACCTGCCTTCCTGTAGATGCGATTTCAGAGTCCCAGAACCCGTGGAGGATGGGAAAAGCTTTAAGTTCTGTCTTCTGTGTATATTGAAGGATTGTCATCAAAGTGGTGTGTGTGTGTGTGTTTACATGTATGCTCACATGGACGTGCATTTGTGTGCATATCTGTGTGTATAATGCTATGTGAATTATACTCCCAGCATGCACATATGTGCATGTACATTTATGTATTCACAAGCTTAATGTATGTATATGTATACATTTTGTGCATTCATGTGTGTAGAGATATCTTTTTTGTTGTATGAATGCATCACTTGTCAATTAAAATGTCTATGGCCTATGGTTTAGGCAGGAAATAGGGGTGGATCATTCTAGGAGAGAAGGGGCAGGGAGAGGAGTCTGAAGAGAGGTGAGGAGATGGACAAATGGTAGCACGTGTGGGTTAAAATAAATGGGTATCTTTTGTTACATTTCTGTCACAATAGAACCTAGCTACATGGCAAGGTGTATGTAAATATAATTTGACTCTGAGTCTTGTTTCTGGAAGTCACAACTGGTACTTAACTTCAACACATTTGTGCATGCGATTTCACAAGTTATATGCATACACTGTGTACATTTGTGTATTTGAAGGCATTTGAAGGCATTATGTATGTGC
This sequence comes from Montemys delectorum, assembly GCA_019843815.1. Lineage (NCBI taxonomy): Eukaryota > Metazoa > Chordata > Mammalia > Rodentia > Muridae > Montemys > Montemys delectorum. Next base: position 9,045 of record JADRCD010199996.1, read on the forward strand.
AAGTGTGTATGCATTCACAGGAGCATGAGGCTTGATTCCCCCACTGACTTCAGTCTCTACTGCATCTACTCCATGTGCCTTGTCTCCCCAGTTTGTCTCTGCAGGCTCTTGAGAGGCTGCTGTTATAACTGTCTCAGTCATTAATCTTTTGGAAAGCCTCATCACTGATGTCAAACAGAAAAATGAATTCCAATGTGCACAAAAGTATAATATTAACATATAGCTAGAGGCTATTGTTCCTAATTGTCCTTTTTTTAAAATGGGGATGTAATTTGTTTCATAACTGCTTAAATTTATCTTGCAGTGATTTGAAATGTTTTAATTGCAGAGTGAAGTCCATTTTAGGATTGAAAACTGATAAATAATTCTGGAACCCGGACAATCATGAGAACTCCCACTCCTTTGTTTCATTTTCATGCACATTAATTTCAGCTTTTATTTCTTCTCATCTGCTTCCTTACATTGTGCTAAGCAGTCCTTTGCAATGGAGATTCTTGCTACTAGGGATCTAGTGAAGACTAGATGCTTTATCAATGGACCTGGGAAGAGACCCCTAGGTATGTCTTTCTCCCCAACTCCCAGAAGACCTTGTACCTGTTGTGGGCAGACTACAATTTTTTTGTGTGTTGAAAATCTGTTAAACACTAAATTGTACAATTAAGTTGACACTATACAATAGTTCGACTTACACAAATATTTAACCCTAAAACAGTTCATAGTATTCTGTTAACTAGAAACATTTTTGTGAAAATATAAGATGAAAAGATGATATTTGTTGTAGGTGTGTAACTGGAGGAGATCATCCTCTCAACAAACACTAAGTCGGAGAAAGCTGTTGGTTTGCCTTTGAATTTGTCATACCTACCAGTAGATGGCACTACATATTCAATCTTACGGGAAGAATGGGAGGCCTTATAATATCCCCTAACAACCAGGGACATGAAGTGCTCCCCAAATCCCCAGACAAAACCTTAGACCTCCTTTTGTTTAATAGCACTTCTAAAAATCTCCCTTTATTTAACTTGAATGTTACTAAATATTTTCATTTCATTGAATCAAAAAAAAAATGGTCAATGAGATCAAATAGAAGAAATGTAAACCAGGTCTATATTGAATGTTTAATTCACATGTGTACATGATGTGGGGGAGGAGGGTCACTTTTCTACTAAAACAGTAAGTATGCCTCCACTTCTCTTCAAATCAGACTATTCTTTTATCTTTTACCTTGTCAAATAAAAAATATGTGCTTAGGTACAGAACATACAATGGCTTTTGTGGAAGAAGTAGAATGCTGTAATGGTAGAACTGAACCGTGGTTGCATCCAAAGACTTAACAGAAAGGGTCAGCATGGCTAAAATGCCACATGCATTCGTGAGTCAGCATCTCCCCTGAGACCAGCCAGCTCTCTGGGATGCTGTTCCAGGCGGCACACTGGCTCACAGTAAACATGATTCAAAGGAACCTAAGAGGAAAAGAAGTAATCAGACTTTGTCTGATGTATAGTGTTCTCAGTGCTCAAGGAGACAGATAGGATGACTAGCTGTTCATACACAAAGCATGGGGAATGGAAGAGCATCCTGAATGTTAGTCAAGTCACTTCAGGACATTATTCTTTGTTATACTTTTTCCAGAGACAAAGGTGAAGACATGTTCTTTGTGTAGGGCTAAAGTTTAACCCTGTCTAGGTAACAGTGCCAAAAGTAGACAATTATGTTTTGACATCATTGCCGCAGTTATTCTATGAATATCAAACTGGAATTAGAGTAAAGTGCATACCCAGATTAAACTATACCTAAGTTAGGAGATGATTTTCCCAAAGTCTCACTGCTGGTTTGACCAAAATATTTTTTCATTTCTCTTTGTTTCTTTTTTTGTTTGTTTCTTTCCTTCCTTCTTCCTTCCTTCTTTCTTTCCTTTTTTCTTAATTACTTTGTTTTTCTCTTTGTTTTTCATATTAGTTTAGTTCTTTTTCTTTTTTTTTATTTATTCACTTTAAATTCTGATCAATATCCTCCTTCCTAGTCCAGTCTCCCTTTCCAAGAGTCCCTCCCCCATAACCAGTCACTTTCTCCTCTGAGAGAGTGGAGATTCCCACTGGATATTCCCCACCCCCACCCTTACACATCAAGCCTGGTACGGCTAGGTGCTTCTCGCATTGGGGCAAGACAAAGCAACCAAGCTAGAGGAACATATTCCACTGACAGGCAACAGTTTTAGGGATAATCTCCATTCCAGTTGTTCAGGACCCATATGAAGATGGAGCTGCACATCTGCTACATATGGGCAGCTGGGGATGGGTAGGTCCAGCCCATGCATGCTCTTTTATTGGTGGTTCAATCTCTGAGAGGCCTCAAAGGTCCAGGTTAATAGACTCTGTTGGTCTTCCTGTGGAGTTCCTATCCCTTCATGGTCCTCAATCCTTGCCCCAACTCTTTCATAACAATCCCCAAGCTCCATCCAATGTGTCTGTATTTGTCTGAGTCAGCTGCTAGGTAGAGACTCTCAGAAGAAGGCCATGCTGATCTCCTGTCTGCAAGCATAACAGAGTATTATCAATAGTGTCAGGGATTGGTACTTGCCTATGGGATGGGTCTCCAACTGTATTCATTACTGCTTGGCCATTCCCCCAGTCTCTACTCTATCCTCTGTCCCTGCATTTCTTGTAGACAAGATTAATCCATGGTAAAAATGTTGTGGGTGGGTTGGGGTCCCTATTGCTCCACTGGGGTTTCTTCCTGTCTACAAGAGGTGGCCTCTTCAGGTTCTATATCCTCATTGTTGTGAGTCTCAGCTAAGATCACCCATATTGATTCTTAGTCTTAGGGGGACTAAGCCAAGTCTCTGGCACATCCAGAGACTTGCCTCCATCTTCTCACCCATCTAGCTGTAGATTTCTATTTATTCTCATGGCCTTCTGGCAGTCTTCCCTGTTTCTCTCCACACCTGATCCTGAATTCCACCCCCATCTCCTCCCCATCCTTTTCCACCCATTTCCCTCCTTTCATCTGCCTCCTATGACTATTTTATTCCCCCCTCTTCTAAGTTAAATTCAAGCATCCTCACTCATATCTTCTTTCTTGTTTACCTTCCTTGGGTCTGTGGAATATAATATGAGTGTTATGTATTTTATGGCTAATGTCCACTTGTACGTGAGTACATACGATTCATGTCCTTTAGGGTCTAGGTTACCTCACTCAGGATAATACTTTCAGGTTCCATTCATTTGCTTCCAAACTTCATGGTATCTCTGCTTCTAATAGTTGAGTAGTATTCCATTGTGTAGTTCTACCACATTTTCCTTATCTATTCTTCAGTTAAGGGACATATAGGTTGTTTCCAGTTCTTGGCAATTACGGATAAACATGCTATGAACTGCTACATTTCAGATGCATAGATGTGTATGAAAGTTTATAAAGGTGAATTTTTCTATCTTCCTAGAAGCATGATGCAGAACTGGCTAATTTAATATGATAATAAAATAAAAACCTTGTGGATTTAAACTGTGGGAAAAGGAAACTGTTAAGATCTGATGCCACAACAAAATGTTCTATCAATCTGCTCCTTGTAAAGGGCCTGTGATTTCATGGAGAGGAAGGAAGGAGCTCAGAGTAAGGAAGGGACAGTAAAGTAGGACTTGGTATGAGCAGGCACCAGCCATTCACCCAACATTATACCATCTCTTTCTGCAATGCATTATGATGCCTCATTGGTTTCTCTTCTTCACTAACAGTCTGGTTTTAGTATGTACATTTTGAAGCACGATGTTTCAGTAAAATCCAGCCTATGCAGGCTAAAATCAAGACACATCTAACATTATCATTTTCATCTTGAAAACTTCGTTAAAATTTTCAGAAGTCAGGACTTCAATTTAGAAATTAACAGCTGCTTGGAAACTCAATAGTATAATGATTGTAGACAAGACTGGACCCAGAGTCCCACATTCTGAATTTTTCTACTTTCATTGTTACTAATTTGTAACACTTTTCTTCCTCTCTCACTTCATTGTAGTTTGAATACTTACTACAACCAAGTACTGTAAGACAAGGGAGAACACAACCTCAGCTCCCACCATCATTCACAAGCTACACAGAGAGGTAGTAAGGCAGAAAGAAACATCTTAAAATGAGATCAGTTACCTTAGATGAGATGCTGCAGAGTGTACTGTGAAACACAGAGGAGACAACAGAATCAGCCCAGGACAGCTATAGTAGGCAAATGGGAAGAAATGCTTGAAGTAGAAGGGTGATTTTTTTTTTGTCTCACCAACACTCCTGCGTGTGTCCTTTGGGTTTGAAATTTATAGAGAGGACAAAAGTGGTTGGTTCTAGCATTTGGTAGGTTATCTTAATGACCACTGATCTAGTTGGAGTATCTAGTGCTAAATCAATCACCAAGTCCAAAGCCACATGGTGAAGGGTTGTTTATTTCACTTACATGTCTGTATCACAGTCTATCATCTGAAGACTTCAGACCAAGAATTCAAGGCAGAAATATGGAGGCAGAAACTGAAACAGAGGTCATGGCAAAATACTACTTGGTACCTTGGCCCCCATGTATTGTTCAGCTTGCTTTATTATTCAACTCAAGACTAACTGCTTTAGGGTAGCATGATCTGCAATTGTACTGAGCCCTCCCACATCAGGTAATTTGTAAGAGGATTTGGCTAGCTTATCTCAAACTTATGCTTGATTTCCTGGTCTGGATTAAATCAGAACCTGGTGCCATTAACCTGTAGTAGGCACAGCAAGATTAGAAATTCAAGGTCATCTACTGATGAAGAGTAAGTTAGAGGCCACTCTGAGCTGTAGGAATCCTGTCCAAAACAAACAAACAAACACAAAACAAAACAAAACAAAAACACCCCAAACAAACCCAAAACCCAAAATACAAACACAAACCCAAAATGAAATAACAGAACAAAATAAATAACAAAACAACACACACACACACACACACACACACACACACACACACACACACCAAAAACATAAAGTCCCTATATGATAACAAGAGACACTAAAGAATTTTAGACACATGATATCATAATAAAAGCTGTTTTGTACGTCAGTCACCAATACATATACTGAACTGGATGAAAGATCAGAGTACTGTGTTAGTATGAAATCAAAGTAGACACAGGGAAATTCATTGCTGTATTTTATGTTATGTCTAGTACAAGTAGTAGTAGTAGGGCAAGTTACATAGAGGCATTGGGATCAACTTACAAATGCAATGACTAAGTGACTACTCACTGCCTACCAGATGTCTGTGGGCATCTAAACAAAAGCATAGAGATCACTGACTTGACATGGAGTAAATGAAAGACATGCTATGAAGTTTTGATGTCTTTAGTTGAAAATGAAATGTCAGAAAATCATTGCTTCTACTTAGAGCTTAAAATTTTTATCTTTAAAATAAGGAAAACATGAGGAAAATCTCTAACAATTTATGATTTCATGATCCTAAGATTTAATACAACAAAATTAAGCACTATAAAATTATTGATGGAAACATTGGCTCTCAGTTGCTATTGTATATAATAGATAGTTATTTACTACCAAAGAAATCTGGGACTCTCAGGCCATCTTTTATGGAACTATCTCACACCTTGACCTTTGTTTCACTTTGGACTTTAGAAGACAGTTTGCATGCCTGCTCAGCTCATGATCCAAGCAGTACCATCTTTCTTTTTCCTTTACATTTTCCCATTGGAAGAGAGCCTTGAACATTCTTATACATTGATCTTGGTTGTATTTCCATCTGCTTTATGTTCACTTTGAATTTCTTATTCTTGAGATGCTAAAAAAAAATCTATTTGTCTATATCACCTGAAAATACAATGCTCTTACTCATAATTACACCCTTGCAATCACACATAAAGTCAAATGCCTATCACTTCCACAGAAACAACAGAAAACTAGGGAATAGACAATAATCATAATTTTAAAATACCACTGTAGTAACTCCCAATGTGAAACATGCAATGATAGCTTCAATAAGGAATGCATGAGCTATTTTACTGAGGGATGTGAAAGATGGCTTGAGTAAATGAAGCTCGCCACCATATTTCTGCATGAGAAGCCTGAATATTCTTAAATGTGTCTGTCTAAACTTGTAGGTTTAATAGAATTAAGATAAAGTTCCAATTAGAATCTTTTTAGCATGATAAAATAACTTTAAAATCCTTTACAACAGCACTAAGGAGTAATCAATATATGCAAAAATATTGAATGAATATTATATTGATTGGGCAATATTTACAAAAATGCAAGTGGTCTTAGGCTGGGTTGTATGGAGCTAGAACTTATGGTGAATGTTCATATGCAGATAGTATGTCAAGTGGACTCCTAGGAGAGAACCGTAAAGAACAGATGTACAGAAGAGAGAAAGTAAAGAAGGTAAAGATCTGATTTGGGTTGTAGACTTCTGATGGGAAAATGTCACACTCAATGGCATGAAAACTTTCATGAAAGGGAAATACGTTGCCTTCCTGCTGCTGTTGTTTTTGTTGTTAGATAGCCATCGTTTTGCTATGTAGCTCAGTTGACATGGATCTTTCTATGTAGACCAGGCTGGCCTTGAACTCAAAGAGATTCAACTATCTGTGCCTTCTGAGATCTGATAACCATGTGTGACATTATACCTAGCTCATACTTTTTAGTCTTCCAAAGGACTGCAGTATATAAACAGAAAGGTTGTCACATTGGAGGGAGAGGACATAGTTTTCTGATGCCTCCTGTAAGGAGGCTCCAAACACCGTTGAGAAGGATGTGATCTCATGATCCACCACCTGTTACATTCATAGAATCTGAGGGGCAGTTCCTGATAACAGAAGAGATTCAGTATCATTATTTACATGAAATGTCATAATTTGTATAAATATCCACAGAATTCAACAAACAATCAAAGACAGTTCTTAGTGAAGCTTATACAAAATTAAGATACAGACTTTGCCAATACTGGTGAGATACAAATAGGAAAAAAAAAGAAAGAAAAGAAAAGATGATTTTCATTGTATAACAAATATTCTAAAGTATTTAAAACTTAAATGAAACAAATTACAAATATTAATTGGGACAGTACCTTAAACCATATTAAAATAAGTAAAATAGCTATTCCCAAGTCAAATGAATTAAAAATCAGCAAGAATACTTTAGTGATTGGAAAATAATAAAACAGTATGGTGTTGAATAAAAGGCAGATATAGTCCTAGTTACCAGAAGGGCTTGTTAAACATACTAACTTGAGTGCTCAGGATTATCAAAGTCATCTAATCAAAGTACCCGTTGCTACCTAGAAAGAAAGAAAGAAAGAAAGAAAGAAAGAAAGAAAGAAAGAAAGAAAGAAAGAAAGAAAGAAGGGAAGGGTTAAAGAAAGAAAGAAAAAAGAAAGAAATGAAGGAAGGAAGATAGAAATAAAGAAAGAAAAAAGGAAAAGAGAGATGAATTGTTGTCAATTGCTCAGTTTTTAAAGATGCAAAAATAACTAGTAAGTGTCCAAGGGCTTATAATTACTCACCATAAAAGCTCATAAGTATTCATTAATAAGAAATTTAAAAGAAAAGAGAGATAAATAAATATGACTGCTGTAGTGAGGTGTCATGTGGACATATGAAATGTACCTCCAAAATGTTCTAGAGTGAAAGATTTGGTCCAACCAATGAGTCTGATCATAGAAAGGCATTTGGTCTATCCTTGTTCTAGCTGTTTCTCTGTCTCTCTGGCACTCTCTGTCTCTGTCTGTCTGTCTGTCTGTCTGTCTGTCTGTCTGTCTGTCTGTCTGTGTCTGTGAGTGTCTGTGGATATCTATCTCTGTCTCTATATATCTGTCCCTCTCTCTCTCCTCTTCTTTCCTCTCCTCTTTTCCCATGTCTGGTTAGAGGCTACTCATCCCTTCTTCAGACGCTTGTATACTCCGATCATTCCCTTCTGCCCTTCTAGACTCTTACAATCTAAGTACAATGCTCATCACCAATCACTGAGAACTAAATGTTTGGCAAACACTACAGTTATTCATGTTGGCCAATCCATAAGACCAGCTCAGACCCCAGGTCTTGATCAAGGTAACTTTAGTCATATATGGTTTCTGTGTCTCCTAACACAGAATGCCGTTTTGAGTTTTAATATTCTTGACCCTTCACTTTAGCTGTTTCTGACATATCAGAAGCTGAGTCAGTGTACCAGCTACCACACATGAACCCTAAAACAAAGTCAGTATCCTCTATATTATAGCATGATTTGTATTGTGGCTTGTAAAATCCTCCCCTCCGTACTACATTGTAGGCTTGTCAAGAGAATCATTGAAAAGAAATGTTTTAAATGGAAGATGCTGTCCAACATGATGTAAAAGGGAAGAGTGTTCTTGATCCAGTTAGTATTCTACTCATCCCATAAATACTTATTTAAAAACCCTGACTTCTAAAGTATCCACAAAGCAGAACCCACTTGTCTTCTCCTCATTTCAAGAAAGTACCACACCATTTCCAGAAGTACTGCTCCATTTCAGGAAGTACTGCTCCATTTCCAGGAAGTACTGCTCCATTTTGGATGACTACTTCCATTTGATTTGCCTCTTGAAATAAATTCTGCTTGAGTATCTGTGTCTTTTGACCGAATTCTTTCCTTCAAGTAAATAATAACCAAGCGAGAGATCTTTGCTCCATGCCTAGGGGACATGGAAATCTGAAAGACCAGCCACCAAGTGAAAAGGCATTAGCTTTGTGTGATTTTGAAAATTCTCAGCTTATCCAGGCCATAACAGAGTCTAAAGTAGGAGCATGACTACTAGCAGTGTGGGGTTCTGAAGAAATCCAAGGGTCTAACTGCACATTTTACTGGTTTCTCAGGAGGGACAGGTATTCAGTTGTGTAGAGGGTTCTATAGCATAGATGTGACTTATGGATTTTCAAAAATTATCTCATAAAAAGACAGAGACAGATATGATCTCAACATGAAGTATGGAGCACTCTCCGAAGGATGCCTGCCTGCTTTGATCCAGAGGTATAGAGACTGATGAAATCATGTGATTGGTCTCCTCAATTTCTAAAGTCAGGAATCAGGCTGAAATAACCACTTAGCTATAGACATGCATTATCTTTCATAAAGGTGCAAGGTGACCCTAGGATGATGAGTCAATGCAGACTAGATATTAGAGTCACAGCAAGTTGTTCCCAGGTCCTAAAATACACTGGGGCTCACCTTACTGAATGTCAAAATTGCTTTATTAGTTTCACATTTTTTAAAAAAAATATTGAATGCATTTTTACAATATATGTGTTATAAATTGGAAGCTGTTGACTTATTTAGTAAGAATTTGTAAATAACATGAATAGGAAAATTAGACTTTAGTGAGAGACTAACCCTGTGGGACTGTGGGTTCCTAAGAAAGAAGAGAAGCCTGAGCTGGAGTGCTCAGTGCTGTCATTTATGTCTTGAATAGCCTTGGAATCTGAAGGATGCTTGTACCAGGGAGAGGGGTCTTGCTAGATAGGTCCCAAGCCATCTTGAATTTCCAAGCCTTCATAATTGAGCAGACTAAAGCTTCATTCTTTATGAATACTCAGCATTTGTTATACAATTACAATCTGAAGCAGCAATGTCTAATGTTGACATAGTTTGGACTGGGACTGACAATGGCTGTGAACAGCTGTGAGTAATCCCCAGGGCACAGCCATCAGGAAGTGCTGATCCCAATCATACATGTTCAGGAGACTGGATTATCCCAGTAATGTGGGAAAGTCACTGGGTCTAGAGATGAGAATGCTGCTTGGTCCCCAACTCAGTTGTATTCTGGACACATGCCAGGGGAAGAAGCCAGGTTCATATATTTTGATATGTAATCCACAGACACTGAGAGACAGCAGTTTCCTTTATATCATGATCACGATAGTTATTTTTACAGTAAAAAAATGACAAAGTTAATATACTACTCTACAAAAAGGGTTACCTGGAAGGAGTTCAGCTAGGATACTAGCCATCCTTCTGCAATTTCAGACAGGTAAGGATGGGAATGAACAGCTATTGGACAATGTGAGACTCTCCAGGTGATGTCTTTCCCTTTCTAGTTGCTGTGTGATAGAGCTGGAGAATCTGTGGGGGGAGTAAGAAGAACCTGTAGGGAGCCTGCACTAGTCTAAGAACTATGTAGTTTGCATCTATGCTTCATGTGATCTTCAGAAATTGTGGAGGACTGTACACTGGCTTTCTCATATCTCAGGCAAGGAGACAAGCTCAGACACATGTGAAAAAATGTAGAGGGGCACAGGGATTTTCCCCAAGACTCGGCTGACTCTTTGGCATCTTATAACGCATTTTCTTTGGAACAAATAAATGCACGTGGCTGCAAACTACCAAAAGAAAGGTTATCTTCTACTTTTGGAAAACAAGAGAAAGTTAACACCTTCACCTTAATGTTACAATAAGGCACACAATCACTCAGTTTAAAAAAAAAAAAAAAAACAAGACTCAAGAGAAATTTCTATAGTCACTTATGTTTGCAGAGTAGGCATTATACTTTTCGTCATATGCTCATTGCTTCAAATGTCCTTCCAAGTAAGACCATGAAGTCCCAAATGTAGCTGCCTCCAACAGGGTGCAGGTGGTTTCTGGGCCATTATTTCTCTCTCAATTGCCTTGGGACTCTGTTCTATTTAAATCATCTTAGGTTGGACTCTATGAACTTCTGATTCCCCAAGGTTCATTTTATAAAGCGATTTTGAAAAATTTTAAAATATCACCTAAGAAAATTGTATCATTTAATATTTCAGAGAGACTGTAAGCCATTAGAAGCATCCATAGTGAAGGCAAATGTTACCAGCTGGAGTGTAGAAAGGTGAAGGGCTTCCAGAGATGGCCTGCATGCTTCAGCATAGAGGAGTTCTTCAGAACAATGCCCACACAGTGGTCAAGATTACTACAATTGTGAGGAGTGGATATTTCTCATGAAGCAGGTAAAGGGAAGGTACAGGGGGTGATGGCAGTGCTATGTCTAGCCTTATTAGACATTGTCAGAGAGTTTTGTGTTCCATGACTGTAGGCCTCGACAAGCTCACTTTTCTCTTTTCTATCAGTTTCACAGTTGCTCTTTTGATTGAGATTATTTGTGAACCAAGATAAGACTGACAGTTTAGTATACTATTAGGACAGAATGATGTTTTTTTTAGAGTATATTTTTCCACTTTTTTATTTTATTAATCTAGCTTTGGGAATAAAGGATACATGCTCATTATATCTTGATTATATTCATTTTATCTAACTTCTTCTAGACTTTTCCATTTACCCCTCCTAGCTTCATATCCTCTGCCATTTTGCTTTTGATTTTTTTCTTTCTAACCCAGTAAGTCCAAATGCAGCTGTCCTATATGTATGTGTATAGGATCTTGTGCTAAAACACAATCTCAGGAAGGATTACCCCCCCCCCCCCCAATAAAACTGACTCTACCTTCTCTAGCTGCCTTTAGTCTCTAGTATCTCTCAGCTAAGGTTGGAGTCTCCTAATATATTAACCCAGCCAAGCTGGGATGTTCACTGACTTGATCATGTACAGATCTTGTTCAGGGAGCCTCAGCTACCACAAGGTTCCTTTTGATTTGTAGTAGAACCACTTACCATTTTCCAGGTTTGACTAGGAAGCTTATTTTTAGTCTTGCACTGTGACATAAACCGGCCTCAGTTACTGACCCCCTCTCCCTACTGTGTTCTCAGACTTACACAGAACGGTCAGAGAACACACACAGCAATGCTTGTTTCTTGTAAAAGTAATATAATATCTTAATTTACTCCAACAAATGTTTACTTCAGAAGTCAAACTCATTGAGCTCTAAAGGACTCATAATATCATTTCTGTCTTCTCTTTATTTTTAATGTTCAAGATAGCTTGATCATCCACAGTTTAAAGTTTGTTTTGTTTTGTTCCAATGATGAGATCTTTAATTTTTCTTTCCCTTTGAGAAACACTATTTTCTGTGTTTTGATCTGAGCATATTATTTAAGAGTTGTAAAATATCTGAGTCTGAAAAAGTTTAGTTTGAGATATTTAAGTTATAAGAAAGGAGAGTTAGAAAGATTTTATAATCAATCTCCATGTTGCTGTGAGTGTTAAGTATCAATGGAAAGGGGACAAGGCTGCAGAGATGGCTCAGCAGGCAATGCACAAATTATTCCTGAGTTCACTTTCCCAAAACCATTTGTGGAGATTCAGAACTACTTGGAACTCCAGCTACAGGGGATCTGGCACCCTTTTCTGGCCACCAAAAGGTACCTAAACAAATTACATGAGTCAAAAGTGCTAATTGTTCATTTCTGGAAAGTTAGAAATGAGACAGCGTAGGTAAATATGCCCTTATAAAAAAGGGAGTAGCTGGATCACAAGGAAAGACAAACTAAGGGGGTAATCTGTCTATTAAGATGCGAGCAGGAATGGGGAAAACTTTCTTTCTTGACCTCTGTCCTCTATTCCCCACTGCTCACATACACACTTACAAGGAACAAGCACCAGTGAAGTGGAAGGATTTGGCTATGTCATGTGACATAAACTCATGTGGTGAGGCCGCCTCATGGAGTGTTTTGCTGAGGAAAGACCTGTGGGAGGACACCTGGTGTTTGGAGAGGCTATAAATAGGATTCAATGGATAGTGATGGAGTACTTGTATAGCTAGCTTTGCAAGGCTTCATTGGTCTCCCATCTTTATATTTGCTGATCTTCACTTCATTGAAAAAACATGGCAGAGTACTTCTCCTGGGGTCCTGACTGGTCCTGATTGCTCCTGCTGACTTGTGCCTATTTGGCAGAGGCCTGGTGGTTTCTGCTAGACTGTGCCACTGATGCTGATTTGTGTTTGCTGTCCTGACACCACTGAATGAACTGCTGGTATCCTGCAAAGGGAGACTAGAATTGCCCCCAAAGACTTATTTCTAAGGTGGATCACATCCTCTGTCTTTTCTCCTGTATCTTTGGTCGGGTCTAGAATGCAGGGGTTGAAGTGTTTGAGAGCCATTATTAAAAGTAAGTTTAAAAAAATTCTAAGCCTGAAAGTAAGAATTTAGGAATATACAGCATGTGCTCCCTCTATGTGGTGTGGATAACTCTTCTTAGAAAAGAACACATACTAAGTGATACTAATCCAAATGCTCTCAGAAGATATGGTAATGGGTTCTGTGATATATAAATATGTATACACACACACACACACACACACACACACACACACACATACAACTAGAATGAATTAATAAGCTCTTGAGTTATACATGCCCAAAATAACAAAATGCAACAGTTGGTGCTAATTCATTCATACCACATATTTTGTTTTCCTAAAATTATAAAAGATGATTTGAAAAAGTTTGTAAGAAATAGTGTTAAGCAAGGAAGCACACCTCCCCCAGCAAATAAACTGTGAGAAGAAGAAATAATCAAAACTTAATGACTCAGAACAACCAAGGTTGTTGTGTCACCATTTCTATATGTAAAGTCTAGCTGTGGGGTGACTTTATCCTCTGCTGGAATGTCACAGATTGAAATATTCATGCCAGCTAGGCTGTTATCATCTAATGTCTGAGGTCCTCAGCTAATCTCCTTCTGGTTAATGGCAGGTTTTTTTTGTTTTTGTTTTTGTTTTTTTGTTTTGTTTTTGTTTTTGTTTTTTGTAGTTATATTCTGAAATGTCTATTTTCCTGAAGGCTCTGAGCTTACAGGAATTAAAATTCATTCATGACCCTTTTTATCTTCCAAAATAGTCATGGAAGACCTTCTCCTGCTTGAATGTTTTTTGACAAGTATGACCCAGTGCCTGTTAAGAGCAGAATTCCTTTGTTTGGTGCAATTGTGTCATATGAAGTAATATAAGGAGAAGAGTAACATTCCACAAGAGTGTGGTGTTATCTCATACACAGAAGCCAGGGCTTTCTATAAAGGAAAGGACTTGGAGCTCGTCTTAACTATCCACCTACCTCAAAGAACAAAATTATGATTGTTATTATCAGGTAGTCTGATGCTACACCTCAGGCTAGAAGGAGGCTGAGAAAGTACTATAACACTGAGATAGCTCCTCAGTCTCAGAATCCACAATTATTAACAGCAGCAACTTATAGTGACAGAGATACAACCGTACAGTGGAGTACTCAATAATCCTGTAGGATTTGGAACCTGATCTAGAATGACACATTTAAAATGATGGGAGAAAGCCAGGATTTGAATGGCATATAAACTATCTGTTTAATTTCTGGAGGAAATAAGAGTTAAGAGACACTTATTTGTATATGTTTCCATGCAGAAATGCTGACAGAATAGCCAAGAAAGCAGCTAAATGCAAGGCTTTGTATATGAAAGGTGTGGAGGCAATGGGGGAAGGGAAAGTTAGGGCTCACAATGTGCACTGTGCTTATTATTCTGTATTTTGAACAATTCATAAGGATTATCTGTTAAAACTGAAGCATTAGAAATGCTAAATGGAGTTGATATTTATATACTTGAATATGCATATTTCCTGGCTGAAGGGCAAAAAAGATTAATTCAGGAGTTCCTTCTTGTTCTAAAAGAGCAGGTTGTATGATAACAGCCAAAAGTCAAATGTAAAATTGACTTCAAGTCAAATAGGAGATATGTCCCAACAGATATATGAGCTAAGCATTTTGTGGGTTTGAAAGGGGAAAGTGATTCCACCCAGTCCACACAGAACCTCATTCTTTCTTGGGTGTTTCCTCCTGCCCAGCCAGACTCCTGGCAGAAAGGGCAGTGTGGATCGTTGTCTATTGATCGGTGTAATTCAAACTTTCTCATTTAAAGAACTCAGAGGAGCTTACATCCCTCAAATTTCATGAGACATCATGGGATCATTGATTTCTACATATTGATTAGCAGACAATATATCATTTACATGGTTTTTAAAAATAACTTCTTATAAGCCATTAGTCTTTGTGAAAGTCAGAAAATTGAATGATCTTTCATCTGTTTTGTTGTGACCACTACACAAGGAACAGTTGTCAAAATCCAGGAAGACGTGCTCATGTGATGAATGCACTACCCACCCCTCTGTTTTCCTAATTCCTATTTGTTTTTCCTTATTATAACTTCGATTCCTTCTCACAGGCCTGTGTACAGAACCCTGGCTTGAAGGACAGAGGCATGTGTTTGTAGCTTGCTTCTGTGGCTTGTTCGGAGCTACAGTCAAGCGTCAGCTCCAGATGAATGTGTCTTTAAAGTAACCCACTCTGTGTTCCAGCACCCTGCCAGGCAGTCTAATTACTTGCTCTTTTTAATTTCTTTTTCTACAGGTGCCTTTGGAAGTAACATGGGCTGGTGATACCCTCCATTGTGAACCATACTTTTCCAACAGGGCTGGGGATTTGCTCTGTTCATATATTTACAACACTAATGGAATAGTGCTCGGTTTTGTGTTTGTTTTGGTTTGAATCAAGGTCTCAATTTCTAACCAAGGCTTGCCTTGAATTCTTGAAAATTCTTCTGCCTTAGCTACTGGAGTGCTGAGACTATAACTGGCTAAGTGTTTAATTTTATTGGTTTCTATATATGACATTTTCATATAATTAATAACTAATTGACTGCATATAGATTTTATTCATGGTCCCAAACAGGTTATGTCAATAACTCCTCAATCCTTATAGGCATTGCATATTTAATCTATGGGAAAAGCACCCCATAGTACATCCAATCTCATCTGTTCCTGGAGTCTAAACAGTATCTGGTCTGGTTAGTTTTAGGGTACTAGAAGTACCCCATATTTATTACAAAACCAAATGCAAGATGTCTCTCTGTCTAAAGGTCTGAACACTGTGCCTGGGTACAGTAAAGTAAGTATTGACTCTTTCCTTCAGGTCCTGACATACAGTCTCTTAAACATGGGTAATAGAAGTCTATAAGTGACTTCTTTTGGTGAGGGCTGGTGATCCAGTAACTTCATGGGGATTCATTTCTAGTTAATCATCATGAGACTGAAGAGGTACTATGTTAGGTCTGTCCTTTCTTGGGTAAGAGAGAGGTCCAGAGTGAATTAAACCACTCATGACTTCACTGGGTGTCTTATATAATGTAACTTCAATTTATTATTAACAGTGGGTGTGATGGCTTCCAGGGTTGCTAAAATGGTAGAGCGGTTTCTATACAGACCAGAAGAGTGCATCTTTCTTCATTTATTTTTCCTACTTATCTTTCACCCTACCAAGCCATTTCTGAGTTGTATCCTTTATATTAAGTCAACAATCATGAACAAAGTGTTTTACTGAGTTCTCACAGTTGTTCTAGAGAATCATCCAAATACGCAGAAAGAACTGGGTGAACTTCCTAATTTGAATTTATGATTGAAATGTATGACTTTGGAAAGCCCAGGTATGACAGAGGCACACTATTGTGGGACTGAAGCCTTAATCTGTGGTGTGTCTGCTGACTCTGAGTAGTACGGGAATCGGATGGAGCTTCTGCGCACAGCTGAAGTCAGTGCAATGCAGAATTGGTGGGTGATAAACTCATGTAGAGTTGGATTCTGAGGAGCCACGGGTGCAGAGATCAGTCTCATGTTGATCCTGTGGGGGCATCACCTTGCTGTCTGTAGAAATGTAAATGCTGAGTCATTACTCAAAGTGGGCAAGGACTGTCTGCAAGTGTTTCTCAGAACTGACCTTCCTTGTCAAACCTTCCTTTGTCCTTGTACAGGGACAGTAGTTGGTGTGGATCCTGGATATACTTCTGGTGACTTTCTATTTAGTTAACTTTGAGGCTTATATATAATACTAAAGCAACATTAAGAAGTCCAAGTCTACACGCGGGTTTATTAACTCTGTGAAGGCATGAAACATCTGAGACTATTCACAGCAAGATGTGCAAGAGCTGGCATTTTGCCAAAGCCCATGTCTATCATTCTTTCTTAATTTTTATTAGATTTCAACATTTGGGAAAATAGATGACTCTCTCTGAAAATTTTTTTCCTGGCATTTATGATAATAAGTATTTTAGTTAATATCTCCTGACTAATTATTTTTCTTTAAATTTTCTGTCTTCAATGTCTCTGGAACTTGGTTATCACTTTTATCAGTTCTTTGAGGATTTTATAGAATATTTTCTCAGACTATTTAATACTCTCCCTCACATCTCCCAAGATAACTCTACCCCTTCCCTATTCATCTACCTTTCTATTTTTTTCTTATTTAATTTTCAAGTCCATTTTGTGCAACTCATAGTTATGTGCCTTCCAGTTCAGTTGACCTACCAGGGCTTTCATTCTTAAAGATGACTTCTTTCCTAGAAGCAGTCAATAGCCAGTAGCTCCTCTGCTAGGGGCAGGACTTCATGACCACCTTTCTGTCCATGATGAGATTTTTGTCTGGCTTGAGCTTGCATGAGTCTTGTGCTTGCTGCTGCAAGAGTTAGTGTGGTTTTGATGCTTTAACCTGTGTAAAGAGAACAGCCCCTACAGGCTCAGAGATTTGACTACATGATCACCAGAGAGTAATGCTATTTGAAAAGTTTAGGAGGTATGGCATTGTTCATGGGAATATGTCACTTGAAGTGGGCTTTGAGACAAACCAGGCCCACAGTCTCTCTCTTCCTGTGACTTGCGGATCAGATGTAGAACTCTCAAGCTACATCTCCAGCACCAAGTCTGCCTACATGCTGCCATGCTTCCCATTAGAACAATAATGGACTAAGCCTCTGAAATTGTAAGCCAACCCCAATTTAATGCATTTTGTTATATGACAGTTACCATGCCTCTTATTCACTTATAAAACCTTCAGTCACACTCAGCCACTCTTGGAATGTGACCCAGATTCTTAGTCTATATGTCTCTGTATCCTCTAATCCTCATTGTTTCTGAACTTACCATCTCTTCATCTCCTTATCTCCTCAATGCATCGCGTAAGGCTCTGGTGTCTCTAGTGTCTCTGTGTAGAGTTCTCTTCCTACATTTTGAGTGATGGTATCATCCTTAATACTATGTCTTACCTAGAGTTTTTTTTTTTTTCCAGAAAAAATGAGCATAAATACTCTAGACTTTAAATACCTTCCCTCACCATTGCAGTTTCCCTGTCCATTCACATTCTGTGTCCCAGTGGAGGTGACTGAGTATAAGCTTCCTGAGGTGATGGGTGATAGCTGTTGCCCTTTGCTCTATTGATTTCATGTGGAATAGGTTTTAAAACCAGTAGTGTTTAATAAGTGTTCATTGAATGAACAAATTATTTCCAAATGAAGTACTCTTATTAGTGTAGATTTCAGACAAAAATAATGAGGATATTTGAAATACATGGAAAGATAACTTAAAATAATTAAAATTACACCTTTAAGAATACATTTAATTACTTCCAGGTAACCCACTCTAGGAAAACAAAGAATTACACGATAATCCATTAAGGAAGCAGCTTTACATTGTTTAAGTTAGTGAATTACAATTATACTATTGATTACTTTTATGTGGAAAGATGTTTCTGAGAATTGAAATCATTCTCTTAAATCAGATAAATATCTCCCCTGCAATCCCTTTCATATTCTTCTTTGGGCTTGAAAGGTTGACTTTTTCAATGTTTGATATTCACATGGTAAATTCCACCCTTATGTGTGACTGGATAATTATACACATTAATTAGCTGAGTTGGAGATACTGTGGTTCACCTGGTAGAAATGAAAAGGTAGAACACTTGCTATATGAAATCATTTTCTGATGTTCAGCTAAGTTCTAACATTTTTTATTAAAAATTAAAATGTATTAATGACACAATGACAAAAATAGGTTTAGGAAAGGTGAGTATCAGTTGATCTTAAATGATCTAGCACACGTGGATATAGGGTTTGCCTTGGAACCAGCTCAACACACTTGGAGTTCATAGTGTGTGGTTAGACCAGAAGTCTCCTGTCTCTAGGAAGGTCTAGTTCAACTGTTTCAGAGTACATTCTTACCTGAATTATACCAACAGATATGACTGGTCCGTTGTTCACTGCCACAGGTTGTGTTGTGCATACATGGTGAAGGGTATCACATTCCTGAAGCTAAAATACATACAACTGAGTTGAGGCAGGAGGATAAGTAGAGACTATGATTACTACTGTTGCTGCGAAGTTGATGAATATGACAGAACCACTCTCAGGCCAGTTTGTTTTAAGCAAGTGTCATGAAGTAATAGACGCTCAAGGTCAGCTCTGAGACACTCCATGAGAATTAATGATGTAAATTCTTGTTGGAGTGTGCACAGTGGAAGCAAGCTTTAGGAAGAATGTCAAGAAAGTGGGAAATGGGAAACTGAGGAAAAGTGAGTGACCCTCCACAGAATGTTACTTGTCATGTTTCTTTGAACAGTGAGGAATGTCAATCTATAGGGTCCTCCATATAAAAGGTATTTAAGAGGATTCTCGTGTAATGGCATCTAACTTAGAATGTTTATGGTAAGATTCAGGAGAACTGAGTTCCCTCCTAACCAGTGAAGTTTAGAGGTATTTGCTTTTGGCAGTTTTTGTTGAGTAACATCTAATACTTGATAAAAGATGATAAATACTTTTGTTGTTTCTAGATCAAGAATAGCTCACTTGGCACCTTTGAAGAAGGTAGTATGTACACTTCACTAGAGAGTCTTTAAGTTCATAACTGATGAAAGGATAATATTTTTTTATTGAACTAGAAACTATGAACCATTCCCTATTCCAGAAGCAGATTCTACCGTCTGGGCTATGGGATAGATGTCTGCCTGTTCTTGTCCTGATTTTGGCCTGCCCCTGAAGAGAGCTTGTGTGGTGTACCTCACGCTCCAGGGACTGCCCCTTTACGGCCAGTGTAATACACGTGGTTCTTCTGTCCGTCACATAATCAAGTGTGCAGATTCTAATCTTCTTCATATCTCTCTATTGTGGGTTCTCTGGCCCAATGCCCTGGAAAGGTACACAGGTATGTCTGCCTCAGAGGATAGGAATCACTCGTGTACTGAAAGGACACATCAAACAGGATGACAGAGAACAGACAAATATGAGCTAAATAGCTGGGCCACTTATTTTTCTCACAAGGATAAAGAATCCAGTCACTTAATCCAGTGTAGCCTATTGAATGAGTTTATGTTCAGGTAAGGCAGGTTTTGATTCTGCTTGGAAGGGGGGACCCATTCTTCTGGTCACTCATAAATGCACACATTTCATGAGGCAGAATGCACTTAGTTTCACATAGATTTTAGAATTCATGCACCCTCCACATTGGGGTCATTGTTGGACTTCCATGCAAACATATGAAATATCAAGGAGAATATTTTTGCTCAGAAATAATGTAAACCTGAAGTGATAGATGTGATATGTTCCTGGTTGTGGTTGAACTATTTTGTCTTTAGTACTTATAGCATAGACACATGTCTTTCAGTGGCAGTATCTTTTTGATGGGAGCTCTTGTGCTGGATATATTTGGTTGACAATGACTATTTTTTTCACTGGAGTGTGTTCATGAGTAGAATGTAGGTGTTTCCTTTGCAAAAATTATCAAAGAATTAAAGCTTCGTAGCATGCTGAGCAAGTTCAGCAATTGGACTATATATCTTAGCTCATGAAGTGGATTGGACTAAGTGCGGACTTGGATACTTTCCGTCAGATCAGGTAGGGTCACTAGAAAATGGGAATGTTCCAGGACAATGTTGATAAATTCAGGGTTGTTAAGAGGGATAAAGGTTAAAAAAATAGCTAAAGATTAAAAACAAAATTGAGTTATGTTGTGACTGGTGTTAATAGAAAATTGTTTTGAATTATATATTCTGAATATTTAATTCTCCAGTCTTCTTATTTTGTCTAACCTGATTTAAATTAATATATTGTAGTTTGGGAGTAATGATAAACTCCTGAATATACTCTTGCAATGCTTATGACTTTTGGCACAATTAGATTGACATTTATGTTGACATATATATTTTGTATTATCTGCAAAGTACTGAAATACTTGAAGGTATGGATTGTGCACATCAAAACTCATAAAGGCTGCCGCATTTCCCCTATAGGTGTGGTGGTTCAGGACTGCTCACTCTGCTTATATGGGCTACAGAATGCCCAAGCTTTAGAGTACAAAAATCAACTTTCTAAAATTCAAATATGCTTTCTCTATAGTGTGATGACATAACCTTTACCATGTTTCAGAAGCCTTCTGGAGATAATTTGGTTTATTTTGTGTTGTAGGATGGAAAACAAAGGTAGAAACAATACAAGAGCCTTACATTTTTACAGAGGTCAGAAATATAATGACACACTCAAGAAAGAAAGCAGGAAACAATGAAAGTGGAAGTGAGAGGGTCTGAACTCAGGCCGCTCATACCGTAGCCCTGGTATTTCATGAGCCTTGAAGAAGCACACAGTCTTCCACCAGCCTCCAAGTGGGGTGTGAGATGCTTATTAGTGCAGATTAAGTGGCTTACATTTCAGCAACAAGTTTGCTACATAACTTTTGATTGGCATTTACTTTTGTTTCATTTTATTTCTCTCTCAGTGTGTGTGTATACACATGTGGGTAGGGACAGAAAGTCTACAGGCAATGGTAAGCTCCTAAAAATGGGTGTTAGGAACTGAGTATATGTCTTCCCAGGCACAGTACAGAGCTTTGACTACTGAACCAATTTTCTGGCTGTCTTACATGGGCTCTTAACTGTCAGTCTCCTCAAGCTTTTAGATTCACCTTAATGACAGTCCAAGTATTGAACATTCCCTCAACTTTATATGTACATTGTCATTTTGTGTTTACTCACTCTCCTATCCAACTAAGGCATTTCCTCCACAGAACCTGTAGCTTATTTAAAATATAAATATGTCTATTCATACATATTTAAAATATAAAATGCTTATTTATATAAATATAAAATACTTATTTTATATTTAAAATTATAAAATACTTATTTAAAATATAAGTAGGTACTAAAGTATTTCCACCACAGACCCTGTAGCTTATTTAAACTATAAATAATTTGTGATAGTAGCCAATAAGAAACTCACTCTATGGAATTTTCAGCTTTTCTTCGTTTCTCTGTGGTGAATCCAAGTGATCCCTTGAAAGCACAGTCTCTCTTTTGAAGAAGTTAATGCAGCAGTTAAGGTCTAAGGATCTAGTGTACAGAAGACCTGGGTGTGACCCATTCAGTACATAAACTTGGCAGATTAGTCAAATGTCTGAATGCACTTTTCTTATTTATTAAGTGTGCACATTTATCTTCTTAAAACCTGGTAAGATTAAATGAACACACAAAATTCTCATGACATAACATCCGCCATGCAGCAACACGAGGTTTCACAAATATCTAAGGCAGGTGTTAGTTGGGTTTAGGATGAATTCTTCCATCTGCAATGTAAAGGAGGGGCTGATAAAATCAGAACAGACAAGACAGAGAACATAAGAATATCTTCTGTGCTCTCTGTGGCTGCTTCAGTAAACACCACGTTTTCATTGGACATAGGCCTTTAATGGTTAACAAGATACCCACAGACATCACAGGCCAAGGGTTTCCATGAAATATTTGACACTCCTTAGTTTCTTCACTCCAAGACAAGGGGTAGACTCCAGAGGTACCAAAGCACAGTGTGTTATAGCACCATGGTGAGTTTATAATCCCTAATGCTTCAAAGTTTGACAGAATGTGTTTCAGTATGAGTAAATTGCTCATTTCTTCACATTCCAATCTGTTTAAAAATACTTATTTTGTTTCACATACTATTTTAGACAAAGGAACTTATCAGTGAATAAATTGACAGGTAACTCTGCTTGTGAACTTGCCTTCTCATTGGGCAGTTTTATAATAAATACCCAAAGGTGACAGAAGGGCAGAAGTGAAAGTGAAATGAGAGTGGTGATGCCCAGAATGAAGCTCTCACAGTGTAGATTTGACCTGAAAACTAAAGACCAGAAGGTAACCACATGAAATCCTACATTTTACAGCAATTTATGTAGCAGAATTCAAGCAGGTGGCTGTTTGGAAGAAAATCAACTTGGTGTATTCCAACAATAAAGTGAAGGGTAGCATAGCTATGAAAAAGTGTGTGTGTGCCTGCGTGTGTGTGTGTGTGAGTGAGAGAGAGAGAGAGAGAGAGAGAGAGAGAGAGAGAGAGAGAGAGGAGCTGAACTATATGTGGTAAGGAGAAGGATAGTCCAAGGTATACAGTCTATTGTAGTGTGCTGGAGAGTCTAGAATTACGTGTGAAGAAGAGGTCGTGTACACGTGATTTGTGGAATTTTCTTTTATTATTATGTTAGTTGATGTAGAGCACTCAGCCTTAAACTGCAGTACTACATCCTTGTTTGGGTCCTAGGCTATAGAGAAGGATGTGGGCAAAATAGAGATAAGCAGCATGCATTAATTCATCCTTTCTGCCCTGGATTGTGGAATGATGTACAGCTGCTCACATTCTGCACTGTGAATTCCTTGTGGTGATTGGTTGTAACTGGAATCGTGAGCTAAAAAATAACCCTCATGCTGCTTTTGTCAGAGTGTTTATTATAGAAACTTAAAAGGAAAACAGATAGAGAATTAGTCTTACTTTAGTCATAACAGAAAGCTAATGAAGTAAGACATGGAGAAAAAATTTAGTTTAATTCTGTCAGGGAGTAGATTATGAGAAGAGATGGATGAGAAAACACAGAATGAAAGAAAACCATAGGAAGTTGTCGAACTAATGAGAGAGAGAGAGAGAGAGAGAGAGAGAGAGAGAGAGAGAGAGAGAGAGAGAGAGAGAGAGAGAGAGAGATTATTGTGGTGGTAGTTTGGCTTAGGGATATAGAAATGAAGCTTGTATGAGGCAATGATGATGTTCTCCATTCACTGCAATTCAAAGACAAAACTAACAGAAATTCCTGGTGGTTTGAATCAATAATTGACAGAAATTATGGGTTTAATAAAGGGTGTGGTCCAGTGGTTATTTATCCTGACACCCATGAGGTCATGCCAAAGTGCTTAGACTCAAGATTCAATTGTTGGTCAGGAAAAAAAAACTGATTTAGATCATATAAGGCATTGTTTACCACATTTTTTTGTTACTGGACTATGGCCTAGAGCCTGAACTGTGCAAATGAGCAGGATTCTGTTTGTCTCTAAATATATGGAATAGCCATGTCAATTATGGTATTGTAGGACATGTCTTTCTTTAGGTAACTTGCTAGTGTGGTGAACCTGTATGGCTATAACAAACAGCTCACTTCTGAGTGGTTTTTGTCACCAACTCCATTTGTGAACTGTCCTTTTACTGTTCAACTCCAGAGCTATATGTGCTCTTCAGCTTCAACAGTGGTCTAGAACCTCCCAGTGCAAATGGACTTTCAGGATTGCTATCTCCCATGGGGAAAAGGCGCATAAGAGCGCTTAGGCATTTTTTTAAAAAAATGTTCCAGATTTTTGGTCATTATCACTTGTTTGTAAATTCAAGATAAAAGATGTTTTTCCAAGGTCTTTGAGGATTTTCTCCTCAGGCTTATTTTTCTGTTTTCTTCCCCTCTTCATCCACTGTCTTCCTTCTTTTAGTTTTCTTAGGCTACTCTGACACTGTACTAGATAGGTTCCCACTGTGGTTGACAACTGTAGGATATAACACTGAAATAATTGCACCAGACATTTGGACATTTTGTGTAAACTTTCCCATTGGACAAACAGTACAGTTCTTTTCATGCTTCTGGAATATAAACATTTTTCATCTCTCTGAATCTGAGACAGGCTACTGAGCCTATATAACTTCACCCCACAGCTCATCTGCTGAGTTTTCTGATTCTTGGAGCTGTGATGTGCTATCAGGTCTGCTTGAGTAGATGTGGTGGTGCTTTTGAGAAAAAATAATTTTAAATGCAATGGACATAAAATGCTCATTAGTTATTTGAGCAATAATACCTTCCTGTGGTAACAGTATATACATTCATATTTCTCAGTTGCAGAAGTTACTGGATATAGTTTCTTCATTATTACCTGATCTATAAGAAAGGGTTCTAGAATAACAGCTTTGGGAAATGCTGACTTACCTGAGGCTCTTTATAAAAAAAAAATCTACTAGACTAATACACTTCTTTCAAGGTTCTAAACTCATGATCACACCAAGAAGCATTACTCTACACCTCTTCTAAGGTCTTTGTCATGGGCCTAGAGTCTATTCTGCTTTGTTCTATAAACAGTTTCAAGTGTCCTCTAGAAGTAACTTTAAGGGGAGTTCAAAGCAATTTCCAAGTCAATGGCAGTGCTTACCATCTCTGCGGATTAACCCAGTGCATTCAAGATGAATGTTTCTACCCAGAATTACTCTGCCTTACTTATTTCGATTTTTATAAGAAGTTTGACAACAGGGCTTACCCGAAATGGAAAACATTGACCTTGAGTTAGGACAGTTTTCCTGGCAGTTGATAATTGGCTAACCCTTGACCTTCTAGTATGGATCTCTTTGACTTAAGTCTTTCGGGTCATACTGCAGGTAAATTGACTCACTCTCTTTAAGTTCTTTATACTCTACATACATTTACTCTTAAATAGTAAAGATATTATTTTTCTTTAATATCTATTGAGAGTTGGAATGTAATATCATGGTAGTATTCATGGAAATAAAAACTGAGTACTGAACTGTTGGTTGCTCATTTTGTACTCATGTGCTCTACTCCCTGAGTGATTGAAGTCATTGTTTTGTATTGTGCTTCAAAAGTTCTCATGCCTGAGTGCCAGCTGTTTCTAAGTGAAGGGACAGACGAAACTGTATAGTATAGTCACATGCATTGATTCCAAACAGCTCATAATCTTACTGTATTTTCAGTAAAAATGCTTTGTAGTTGAATAATGCAGTAGGGACAGGGAGTAAAACGATAGAGTGATAAGATATGCAGCTGTTCTTTCAGGGAGCACTTGCTCTACACATCAGCATCTCCGTCTCTTGCTTGGAGAAGCTGTTGAGTAGTGGACAAGGCACAGCCTCTGTCGTACTCAACATGAGTTTTCCTTCAGGCACGCTCAGATCTTTGTTTTAGCAGTGACTTCTGTATCCTGTTCTTTTTTTTAATTTAATTTTTAAAGAGTGAGCTTTACTTACTGCTCTACAGGCCAAAACCAAAACATGATTCATTTATAACTCTGCTAACTCCGAGACAGCGACCTTTTTTATCCTGTTCTATTGTTGTGAAATTGTCTATATTTCTTTACTGTATGCTTACAATGTCTAGTAAGAGAAACTCCTGTTTTCTAGAAATAGCTGATTATTTTGAATTACAAGATAAAGCGTGCCTTTGTTTCCAAAATTGACAAAAAGTTGTTAAGTTCTCTGTGTGAATGCTTTTTCACGTATTGGAAACCTAGAGATTACAGGCATCTATCTGTGTTGTCCTACCTCATAATGCAAGAGGAAAGAGCATGGCGTTTTCCAGGGACCGACTTTATTAGTCATTCGCTGACGACTTCCCTGAAAACAGACAAACCGAGGGAGAAATCAGCTGGTCAACTCATTCACCCAATGCTCAGGACAATGCCACAATGCCATCCTATTTCACTTGCTTTAGAGTCTTGATATGGCTGCCTCTTATAAAAACAATGCTGTTTTCATATGGTTGTTTTATGACTGTTTCTCAACATGGAAACATCCCTTTCTTTGTGTACTTTGCTTGTTTCAATCTACTTGATTACATAAATTTTATTTGCTACCAACAGTTTATTGATGGAGAAGAAGATCCTTGGCCCACGGAGGGAGTTCTGTGGGGATATGTCGCCCTAGAATAATGGTCCGTAAGTCCTTACCATGGCGGTCACCAGGATGTATCCTTTTTATAACTCTGGGTCAGTAATTCAGCACTTGCTTTGATAACATAGCTTTTAAAGCATTCTTTTAACAAGCTCTTTTTATTGCTTTAGGTATGAGTTACTGCTCTTAAGTATATTTATATAAAAATAGTTTTTGAAAGCGTTCAGCCAAATGCCTATTTTCAGAACATACACTACTTAAAAGTAAGCATAGAGTGATTGGGATGTCATTCCTCAAGAACCGCTGAGGCTCATTGCTTCTGGCATCATAACCTTCCAATTTGTATTAGTAGTCGGTCTTGAGTCTGAGGCTTCCCTTTGGACCTGCTGACTGATCCTGATTTCATAGATTGGTCACTTCATTTTACTTTAGCTTCAAATCTGTGACTCATGTTTCTTGACTCTCTTCCTTTGGATTAGTGATACCAGCTCTGATCAGCTTTAGTTAGAGTCATGGAAGGGATCATACTGGTTCTGTACAAGTGGAGCCAAGCGGAGCATTCAGAAAATACAAAATTGTCAGTAAAATACTATGGTTTTAAACTTAGAATCTTGAATTTACATCTCCAGCATCTGCAAATATATCAGAACACTTTAGCATATAAGTAAATGTGTTCAAGTTAGTGTGTGCAACACAGCAACTCAACTTGGATCGCAAGGATAAGTAAGATGTAAGAACAAAGAGGTATGGTGGAATTAACCTTATACGAGCAGAATTTAAGCAACGATACAATGGCCAGCTACCCATACCACTTCTGCTGCAGTCAGAGCTTAAATGGGATGCATATCTTCTCGTACTTTAGTGTTCTTGCTCAGGCGCTCTGTGAACCCTGTTCTGACTGCTCATGCAGAGAAAGCCATTGTGTCTCTGGTCCCAGAGTTCACTTCTACCTCATTGTCTCTGACACAGGACCAAGTACATGCACCTACACTCTCATGCTATGGAATATATTCCTTAAACAGCATTTGTAGATTTCCTTATTTCAGGATTTTAAAACAAAGAAAATAACAAATTTTTAATTGGAATAAGTTGGAATCAGAAAGTATTTTCAGATTATATTAAATTTACTTTTTACAAATCAGTTTCTACTTGGCTAGTTCATCATCATGGAAATTATTTTTATTTTCCGTTTTCCATTTTTTTCTATCCTTGTAACAGTGCTCCTTGTGGTCTCATAAAGTTTAGAATCTATAATAAATTTCTTAATTATCTTCACCTAATCTCTGAAGAAAGTTCAAGTCACAGTTGTATGATGAGCATTTTTAGAATACTCTGGCATCAGGAGAGTAATCGTGAGAAGGTGACGATGAAGCTTACAACTGAGATTAAAGTGATTGAAGTGTTGGCTTTAAAGTTTGGAAGAGGCTTTGAACTGACTTGGCTCAGAAGAATAATTTATTTTCTAGCAAGTTTTAAGAAATGTACTCTCTGTATATCAATTCATACAATTAAGAACTTGACCCGAAGGTGAAAATGTAAGTTATATGGCCAATGACATGATTCATAGGCTGAAACTACTCTTACAAAAAAATCAAAAGAAAAGTGACCTTTAAAGAAGAAACATAATCATGCTATTTTTACAGATACATAGATAATAGGAAGTTATTTCATGTCTGCTAAAATCTGAAAAAAATATAAGTAATATTGATGAGGAGATTGCTAAACTTCTAATGTGATTTTACTCTGGACTTATTCTAACGAGGAACATAGATTAAGTTTAATCCTATGCAACTGTTTGTCAGAAGAGACATTCTACTCATCTTTTCTGTCTCCTGCAGTAAAAATTCATTCCCCAAGCAGTGCTTCCTCTATCAGCCAGGGTTTCAGAGTCAAAACCATGAACAGAGGTCTGGCCATGGGATAGTCCTAGTACAGAGTTGCTTTAGTCACTGAAACATGGGGCTGTTTGTTATTTATTGCAGTAGATCCCATCCTGACTGACTGCAGTATCATGTTCTCATTCTATAACACAGATTCAATCCCAAGACTGTACACACTCCAGTAGAAAAATTTTCCCAGAAATCCTTCAATGGCTTTTAGACAAGAAGCTATCAGGAAATACTTTTCTCTTGCCTTCAATATTCTTTTAAAAATAACTTTTTCTGTTATCCTTAATTGCTTTTCTCATAGGAGAGCATAGGGCTACCTTTTATGGAACTCAGTGGAAGTTTAAACAAAGTAATATTTAATTTGAGTGTCTTGGATTTGAACATTTTTAGGAAGTGGAGAGATGTTATACATTCTGAGACATGATCAACTGGAAAGTCTTATCAAGAGAGTTTAGTGAAGAAACACTGGACCCCAAAATTCATATATTAGAGCAAAGTACTGGGACTTGCAGTTCTTGTTAGTGACCATGCCCACCAGCTTGTTTATGTGTTTGGAATCTCTCACAGTCACCTCACATGACTATTGGCAGTGACTTTTCTCTCTTCCTCTTCTACACATATTTCTGTCTCTATTCATGCTCTGTTTCTCCAGTTATCACCCTCCTGACCAGGCAGAGCTTCTTCCTGTGTGACCACATCTCAGGAAGTTTACTTCATTGCTTCTAGATATACAGTTTCTCTCATTTAGTACATTTTAAAAAAATGTACTCTCTGTATATCAATTCATACAGTTAAGAACTTGACCCAAAGGTGAAAATGTAAGTTATATGGCCAATCACATGATACTTAGGCTGAAACTACTCTTACAAAAAAATCAAAAGAAAAATGACCTTTAAAGAAGAAACATAATCATGCTATTTTTACAGATACATAGACTTCATGTATGTATGTTTTAGACTTTAAGGTTCCCAACATCACCTTTACACATAGCACTTTCACAAATGTTTATGAAATTTGAACAGAATTGAAAACAAGATCTTAGATACTCATTTATATCATGTATCTCAGTACCACTCACTTGTTCATGTGAACTGTTGGAAGTGGAGAGCTCTGATTTCTATTTTCTAATAGTGTTTTATACTTTTAATATAGTCTTATCTGCATGTTTTCCTTTGGATTACCAGCCTGGGGTTCTGAGACGGAAGTAACAGACATTGCTACTATTGCATAAGACTTGGTGAAGCCAGGAATAGTGAGCCACGCATTTTTACTGATGGACAACAGGAACCTCAGAACTCACATGTAAGATAATCTTGATGAGTAAATTCTTAGTTTTTGCATTTTTCTGCATCACACTTGGTTTTCCTACAATTTCTTATTCTGTCATCATATCTCCAAGCCAGGTATGATCTGGGACACTGGTAGATGACTTGGCAAAGTCAACTGTGAACCCCTGATCAGCTCCTGCAGAGGGAACTTCTTCCAACTCTTCTGCTTGGCCATTCCAACCCCACTTTTATAAGGTGCAGATCTGTTGCTGACTTTTACAGTCCAGTACACAGGAACTTCAGGAAAATGGTTAACCTTGATCCAATCATTCCCCTCAGTGACTCTGACTGAGTCATCTGGCCCAAATGAATGGAAGATTTTATTATAGAACAGGGCAACTTTGGAACAATTGTAGATCAGTTATTAGGTAAACAGCTAAGTAAATAACAAAGTAAAAATGAATACTTATTTTTAAAAGAAGAAATTGGTTCAAATAAATTTTTGTGGGACCAATACCTAGATGACAGGGTAGGAACAGCAATTATAAAGTTGCATAATGTTCTTTGTGGCCTAATTCTTGAGTAGAGGCTAGTAATAAAAAATTGGTTATTAACCCAGTGTCAAACAGCTAGAGGTCATCCTACACTGAATCAGTGGATTGTCTAAGACTCTATGTTCAGAGGAGTCATAGAGGTGTTGGTTCTCTTCAGTTTTTATAGATGAGTAGGCCATGTCAGTCATCTCCAAGCAGGTCAAAGACCACATTCTCTGTCTGTGTTATTTGGCCACACATATTTTTTATTCCTTCACAAATTCTAGCTGATACACAAACAGGACTGAACTCAAAATAAATGCTTCATTAGACTCTTAAGTGTGTTATAGTTTGGACATTTCTTTTGTTCTTTTTGTTCTTGTTTTCTTTATTTACAATATTTGTGGTGGCACACACCAGTAGAATTTGCTGAAGGAAGCAGAGGCAGGAGGATCACAAGTTCGAGGCCAGCCTGGACATTTCTTGATCAATCAAAAATTGTAATAGGGAAAGTAATTTGTTACTCAATTTGTGGCAAAATGGATCTCTAAGAGTACCTGAGTCCCTTGTGACTAATTTCTTTAGACTCTGGATTTGTCATCAATCAAAAGTGTTGCTCACAAAATTGTATGTCATATGTATTGGCTTGATTGGTTCAAATATTTCTAAGTCATGCTAATGTTATAGACCTGGTCAGTGACTAAGCGAGATTTAAGCATTAAGGCTATTTTAAGGATCCTGAGTGTGTTCTGAGGACTAAGGTTCATTATGTATAAGGTGTCCTTCATGATATGCTTCTCTCAAAAGGAATGAGGCCTCATATACAGCCAAGAGGCAAATTTATTATCTTTTCTATGGATATGGTGAAGCTTGAAGTATGCTACCAGTTCTGCTAAGTAAAGGAGAATATCTCAGATCTTACCAATACCAAAGAGGATTGTATCTCATTCCAAAATTACTGCAGGTCACAAGACAGGGTGCAAAATTTGATCATTCCCAGGAACCTGTTGTTTTAACAGTTAAGTTTGGATCCTAGCCCTTGGTCACGGCAAAAGAGTAATTGAATCATGTCAAATAGTAAGACTTAGAATTCCCAGAGGCCAAGGCCAATTTCATTTTCAACCTAGCACAAGAATATTAAATCTGTCATTTTCCATCTTTGTTTAGACACTAACCTGCAATAGGATTTCACTTACATTTCTGACATCAATTTTCCCATCTGAAACGTGGTGTTGTACCCTCCACAGCTCTGCCATCGTCACAGAAACCCCTCTTCAAGGTCACCTGAATTGTACCTCTCATCCAAGGATGCTGCTTCCAGAAGTGGTGCTAATGGTAGAAGTTTTTCTTCCAATCATGTTTGTATCAGTTGGACTAAAGTACAGAATACAATCATAACCTTGCATCTTCTAGACAGTTTAAATTTTCTTCCTCCTTCCAACCTAAGCCCATAAATCTCATGTTGTGAAGCTCATTCAGTCATAGTCCCTCCTTGCTGATGATGTTATTTCTTAGTCTGCCTTGAACACAGTCTCTACGGACTTCTTGTCACTTTCTTCCATATTATCCCTGACATGATAGTACCATTCATTAACACCCCCCATGGGGGTTATCTCTTAGGTACTTTGAACTCTATTTCCTTCACTTTAACATTCTAATTATTCTAATATTCCATCTAGCCAGATGCTTATTTTTGTGAACAGATACTATTACCAGAACCCAACCTTAACTTCAAGTGCCCTACTCTCTGTTCATCATCTTCTAATTTTCTAACTTTCTAAGCAAACTCACCAATTATTAGCATTCCAACACTCACTCAAAATCTCTACAACCTGCAGGTCATTGATCTCATTGTCTTTCTCTGTCCATTTGGCTGGAGTGTTTCTTTCCTGAAACATCACAATAACCTTTTCTTTCTTTTATGTTCTCCTTAATGCACACCTCTTTCTTGTTTAATCACATTCTTTTACCAGAATTATAACCATTCTTCACAGCAAACTGTTATTCTGAAAAATTCAATCAAAGAATAAATTAATTCTGAATTCTGGATCACTAACCTAAAGTAAGTCTATATTGAGACCTGACAGTTAATCTAGAATTTTCTACTCACCTGTCGTGCGCGCAGGTTTCCTGCCAGCAGGAAATCACGGATAGACACACAAGATCCTTCTGCAGCCATTCTTTATTACATCTTCCAGAGGGTGACCCCCTACACCCCAAAAGCACTGTTTATATATGTCCTGGAGCGGCATGCTCATCTCTGATTGGCTGTTTGCTCAGGAGCATAATACGCCCTGGATGACTAGTGACTTGGCGGTCTTTGTCCCTAGGCACATGCGCAGTTTCTCTGTAAACTTGGGAGAGCACCAGATGTCAGCGCCATCTGCTGGCTAACACCGCTCACTGCGGCTTCTTACACTCACCTAAACTTTTTATTCCCCTAGATTATTATGCATAATGTTTTCTATCTCCTCAAATTTTAAAAGGCAGCTTAAGATCAGCACTTTCTACTGCAAAATTTTAAATTGTCAGACAAGAGCACCAACATGATTTTACCACTTCCTAACTTCCTGTCACCTTCTACCTCTTCCTGTTACTGTGCCAATAGCTCTGATGAGATGTCCCCTTCACTCCTAGGTGCCTTTCTTCTTGCTCTCTCTACTTTGAAGATGTTACTCCCATAGTCTAATTTACTTTTGAGTATTTAGTACTTCTCATTTTGCCTGTAACCTTTTATAGGTCATTTTTACATTTGCAAAGTCTTTGTTATTTGTTCTATATTAAAGTCTTTTTTGTTTTCAACTACTTTTCCATTTTCTCTTTTGCTTTATGAATTGTTTGTAGTTGCTTATGCTGACACTCTCAATTTTTTCTTTATATACATTCAGTAAGTGTTTTAATTCTGGGAGTCTACTGAAATGACTCCTGCCTAGGTAACCAGATCTTTCCACATTTCAATATCCAAGATGAGTTCCTGGTTTCATCTTATTTGACTCTGCCAAGCTGATCAGCTGCTTCTTCATTAACTACAAATATTCTAGGTCATACACATTTATTGTGTTCATTTTACATTATTGCTTATTTTTTCTCTATATATTCTTCCCCTCCTCCTCTTCATGATGCACCATTGTATTGATGAATCCTTTTCTTTCTACTTTGAGTCCTTGGTGATGCCATGGCTCTGTGCTGTTACATTGAAGGGACTCATAGTTGCAGAACATGATATGTTCATATTTCATCTGGTCTTTTTCAGGGCAGATTGAGTGGCTTTGTTAAAAATGAGACTTTCTTACCTTTGAACTCTAAACACTGCACCTAGCTCTGTTTGATTCTATTTGTTCAACAACAGTGATGTATCAAAGATTGGGTGATTTGTACTGAAAATAAATGTATTGACTCTCAGGAAGTTACAAAGCCCCAATCAAGGCACCTTATTTGGTAAAGACCTTGTAGCTTCATCATAAGATGGTACAGACATCAAATACCAAAAGAACAAAGAAAGAAAGATAAATGAAATTATACCTAATTTTCAAAGTCACTCTACCTCTACCATTATCCAAAGAGGAAGCAAGATGCATATGGGTGAATTCTAACTTCTCATTCAGTGCCTTCAGTCCAGTGAAGACATACACATTCCAACTGCCATAGCTTCTCCTCCATCCCAGAAGATTCCAATTTCAGAGGCCTTTATGCAGTTATTATTCATTTAATGCCTATCCACTCTTCTGATACTCTCATGCTACTTTACTTTTTTTTTCTGGATTAAGTGGATTAAACGTTTCCTCTCACATATTTCCCAGTTACCCCATTCAGCTTCTTATCACCTTCATCTTTTTACTAGTCTCTCATCCCTGTAAAGAAGAAAATCTCTTAATGCTTCTTACTTCATTCTTCTCTGATGATTACATATTTTGCTGTTTATAATAAATTTAGAATTATAATAAATAAAATTTTCTCAAAGTTAAATCTTCAACACTTCTGGAAATTCTTGATGAGTGAATGGACATATGAGGAAAATATGAAGAGACTGATGGCAAAATGAAGTTACCTGCTTTATTACTTTTATTTGTAACAGTTTTCATTCCATGTAAATTGGAGAAATACATGTGGCTATTTGTATTTATGTAACTATTTTAAAGATGAAGTAGCTTAAGAGTTTGCATAATTTCTAGGAAGTCCAGATTAGAAGGACTTGAAAAGACCTTAGATTTTCTTGTGTAAATTATTAAGATTATAAAAGGCTTTAAGGCTCTAAAACTGTAATAAGAATGACTACCAGATAGTCAGAGAAAGGAAAGACACTTTCTTCTTTATAATAAGTCAGTGTGAGATCAAATTATTTGTGGTTACCTGGTCAATGGCAGTATCAGTAGATATGCTGATATGAAAGGAGGAAATTCTAACAGAGTGCCACTCTACACAAAGGACTCTCGGCAGACAAAGATCTGTGAGAGATGCCACCCTACATAAAAGACTACAGGTAGCTAAAGACCTGTGTGGGATGCTACCCTACACAGAGGACTACAGGCAGCTTAAGATCTGTGAGAGACATCACCCAACACAAATGCCTTCAGGCAGCTAATGATTGGACAGAGGGGGAGAATTAGTCTCTTTTAGGAATGAGCCACCTGATTGGTGATTTAATACAAAGTGTTCAGTTCTGAAACAATATACACATAAACAACAACAACAACAGAAAAAGACTCAGCATGTTGTATGCATGTACTTATGCATCTATCTATTTAAAATAATATAGAAAAATAGGGCATCAACTTGAGGGGAAGAAATTGAGGACATGAGACAGGTTGGAAGGATGAGGACACAGGAGAGAATGAAGGGAGGAAATGGAAGAGAGCAAGTGATATAATTATATTTTAATTCAAAATATATTAAAATGTAAAACTAAAATATACATGAATTTATGGTTTATTTCATTATTACTATAATAAAATTTAATATTAATTATTTTATTCTAGTGTATGTATAAGCATGTTTGACTATGGGAAGCCCAATATGTTTTCAATTGGAAGTAAAAATGTCAATTGAAGGTGAAGTGTCTTAGACCTATATACCAACTTATATGAGAAAGCATATTGCATAGATTAATTAAAATGGCAATCAAAAACTGGTAGTTCATAAAACAGCATATGTATCCTCTCAACACTGCCCTAGTTACTGTAAACCATGAAGGAAAAATAAAGAGATATTAATGAAATGTTTGCCTCTGGTGGGTAGAAGAGAGATAGGACAGTTATAGAAAGGATACCAAGCAGATCCTAAGATTGTCCAGAGACTGAGAGATTTTATAAGGTCTAAGGACCTGTGAAGTATACAAAGTCCTTTAGCAAAGAGTTATAGCCATGTAGCTCATGTGTTGAATTATATTTGGGAACCATGAGTATTCAATGATAGTTAACCTTGAAATGAATAACTTTGTCAGTGAATTTGTTATAATTTACCCAAGGATAATTTATTATTAATGTTATGATTGACAATGATATCATTATTGTGGTATGAAAGTTAAATAAAGTTACCACCCTTCTCTTTAATTGGCCCTAGGGAATCTTTGTACTTGGTTCATGAACAAGGTCAGTATCTATTCTTTGTTCTTAAAGGAGGTTAGATAAGGCTAGATACAAATATTTGGACAAACCTACCAGAGGTTTATGAATAATTAGGGATTCTGTGACTCACTGTTTCCTATTGTGTTTCTTTTTTCTGGACAGCACAAGAACATGCATAGTTCACTCCAGATAGGATACCCACAGAATTAATAGACAACTTCATTAAAGTTTATTTTGTTAAATTAATTAATACATTGGGGTCATTTCCTGGACAATATTTGAGTGGTTCCTCACAAAAGGGTGAGTGACTCAACAGAGCTGTGACTGGCATCTCCTCCAGCTTGTGCAAGAAGTCCCTAAAGCTCCCTCATCCCCCTTCAGTCTTCCATTACCTGTGTGTGTTAGAACCATGAAGAAATGCATATAGCTTCAATACTGATGGGGGGGAAGTTGGGAGTGGTGGCTAGAATCTCAGTGGAGGTTTGGATAAATGGCTTTCTTTCTAGAATGAACTATTGCCAGGTCCAGTCTTCCGCGGGTGGCAGTAATGTCCAACCCCAAAGACGATGCTATCACTCTATTTACTTTAGCATCCTCTTTCATTTGCCCAGAAAAACCAAGCCATCTCAGATGCCATTGTGATGACCTGTTACCATATCCTTTTCTGGACAGAAGTCTGCTCCTTTCTATGCTCTCAGAACAGCCTGCTTTTTGACTATCACCCCCCACTCTCTGATCTCCCAAAGCTATAGTGCTTGAAGCAGTGTTTTGTTCTTTAACAAGTTCCTAAATAAAGGTAAAATTTTTCATTCTCTTTATAGCAAATATTGTCCTTCTTTTACTTGTGAGTCTAAAATGGGCTAGTACCTTCATGTATTATTTCATTACATTACTTATCAGCAAAAATTATTATGACAAACTCATTAAAAAGAAAATGAAAACTAAGGCTTGAAGGTTTTTGACCTGTGCAGTATCACTTACATGAAGGGTAACAAATTCAACACTGAGCTTCAAGTATTCAGACATTTTTTGGCTGTTCACAACACTTTGCTTTTTGAATGAAAGATTCAATTCAGAATGTCTGAGAGAAATGACCAGATCCTGTAGATCTGTGGGCCCAGGTGTTTCTCAACCAAGATTACAATGTCCTCTTGTTTTATTAAAGTTGTACACTAGATGCAGAAATTTGGAATTTCCTTAGCATGGAAAGACTCTTTTATCAACTGTTCTTCTTTGTAACAGAGGTTGTGGAATGGGCAAGTTACCTACTCCAAAGTGTTCACGTAAAAATATTTTCTGTTTTGGATTGAGGGAATGAGATCTAAGGCAAGAAGGAACAGGAAATTACATCTGTAAGAATTTTAACTTCAGCTTCCAAATTCTACTTTCTTAGTGGATGAAAAAGAATGGAAGATGAAGCCCTGCCTCATGTTTTCAAGTCCATGTTTAATAAAATCAAATGGAATTCTGCCAAATGGGTGAGTGGGAGTCAGATGTATAATTAAACTTCCTTCTGGAGTACATGCCACTCAGAGATCAAATGGGGAGCATCAAATTGGTCTTCCCAAATCTGAACTGGTGCCTCATGGACAGGTAGCAATAATTGTTTTGTTCACCATGGAAATTTATAGAAATATAATTTTTAAAGTATGTCTTTAACCCATTAAAACATGTGGGCATATATTTAGAGAAGGCAATGAATAAAGTATTTTAAAGCATGCACTCTATAAGTCATTTCTTTCTATGTACCAAATGCACACCAGTCCTTTTAGATTTAATAGGATATATAAGATACCCCAGGCTTTCTTGCAAAGATCTCATCCACCAACGGTTTATAATAAGAGCATGGATGTAACTGGGTGATAAATGACATTTTGCATGAAAACACTGGATATTGGAGTTTGCCCTTTCATGACATCTAAGGAAGGAGAGGTAGCAGCATTAAATATAAGCTTGAATGAGAGCAGCTGGAATCCGGCATTGCCTTTAAATACCACCCTACACATGCAGCTTGCCCTGTTAGCAAGAGGTAAATAACATTTCAATTATAGGAAAACAAGACAAAAATTTTGCACAAACACTCTTTTTATATTCTAAATTTCCAAAGAGATGATATAAGTAAATAATATTTATATGATTATTACAACTCATTAGATATCATTAAATTGTTCTCCAGATCAATGTGCTAAAACTATAGTATTTTTAAGGCTTGGTATGTTTGTGGCATTTTCTATTTTTTAAAAAGGTAAATGACTTTTTCACATGTAATAAAGGGTCTCTCT
Organism: Montemys delectorum; assembly: GCA_019843815.1. NCBI lineage: Eukaryota > Metazoa > Chordata > Mammalia > Rodentia > Muridae > Montemys > Montemys delectorum. The sequence continues at coordinate 47,222 of JADRCD010199996.1, forward strand.
TCTTGCATCAAAGTGACAGGTTGCAATTGATCTTTCCCAGTGCAGTTAATGAACAAAAGCAATCCCATGGGCATGATCAGGAGCAAAGGCCACTCCGCTGTGGAAAATTCCATGTGGAGACAAAGTTTGTCTCGTTCTCCTTACACAGCCCGGGACACAGACACTATTGTATTAAAATTTTTATGTTATTAGTTGCTGTTTTCACTGTCGTGGCAATACAGTCAAGATCAAATGAAGGAAGGAAGTGTTTATTTTGACACAGCTTAGGGCACAGCCCATCAGGGCAGGGGAAGCAAAGAGAGATAATAAGTATTGGTGCTCAGCTCCTGCTTTCCTTTTTTATTAATCTGGGGATACAGTCCTTGGAATAACACTATCCACATTTAGGGATTAGTATGCCACCTCAGCTGACCCAGTAGAGAAGCTCTCTCAACAACATGTCTACATGTTTATCTCCTTCCTGACTCTCCTTCACTTATCATTGTTTGCTCTCTTAAGAAAGTAGAACCAAGTTGTGCACGCCTTTAATCCCAGCACTTGGGAGGCAGAGGCAGGCGGATTTCTGAGTTCAAGGCCAGCCTGGTCTACAGAGTGAGTTCCAGGACAGCCAGGGTGACACAGAGAGAAACCCTGTCTGGAAAAACCAAAAAAAAAAAAAAAAAAAAAAAAAAAAAAGTAGAACCTAATGGCAATTGGTTGCCCCAGATCAAATTAAATAGTGCTAATCTAAGGAAATTACCATGAAAGCCTCATCCAACACATATCTCTTATCAAGTGTACTGTTGCTTGGAGGAGAGCACACATTTTGTTTTTATGATCCCAGGATCATAAAAAGGATCAGTGAGACTTCTGTCTACACTGGGACTCTTTCTACTTCAATGTGCTAAGACTTGGCTTGTTTGAATTTGCAGTGGGGAGAAGTAACTGTCTCCTGCTTCAAGGCCTACATAGGACTGCTGCAGGCTGAACACATTTGGTATACTTCTTTCTCTAGAATTCCTAAGATGTTGACAGGTACTTAGGGAAGAACATGGCAATCATCTTGGAAGAAGAGGACTTTGGTGATAAGTTTTATACAAGCAAAGGCCTTGCTTATAGTAAGCTATGTTCATAAGTCAGGCACATATGTATATGCATGTGCGTGTGTGTATGTGCATATATGTGTGTATGTGTGTGCGCATGTATGTGTGTGTGTGTGTGTGTGTGCATGTACTTGTGGGTACGTGCGTGTGTGTGTATGTGCATGTACTTGTGGGTACATGTACTTGTGGGTACATGTGTGTGTTTGTGCGTGTGTGTGTGTGTGTGTGTGTGTGTGTGTGTTTTGGAGAGGCTCTATGTAGCTCAGTCTCTTACCACTGGATAAAACAAAGATGCAGAGTATATTCAGGTGGTGAGAATAAAAGCTATCATTCACATAGTACCTTATTTCTGTTGTGAGCTAGATGAGGCCAGCCCCAGAATCTTAGCTAATTAAACTGTGCAAATGTAGATTATCTTATAAAGAAAGCCTGACAATGTTTAAAATTTTTATTCTTGATTATATATTTATAATTATGAACATTTTGTTTTCATAAGTATGCTTTACATAAGTATTTGCGTGAGGGTAGGTGAAGTGTGAACAGAGCCCGGGTAGGTGACATGTGAGCACAGCCCTTATTATGGCACTGGATGTACTGAGCTGGAAGAGGAATTCATTCTGCTCAGGTTTATATGGTTCTTGAGACAGGATTTGCTATGCGGCCCCATCTGGCATGGAAATGACTGTGTAGGCAAGGCTGGCCTTAAACTTGCTGGACTTCTCCTGTCTCAGCCTCCAAAGTCCTGGAGTACAAGGCTTGTGATTCTGTGCCATACATGCTTAGAGCACTTTTAAATGAATGAATTCTATGGGTTTTTTTTTGTAGTCAAAAAGCATGTATTTGGTCCATCTTTAAATAATTATTTCAGATTGTAATTTCATTCATTTAAAAACTACTTTGTTATTATGTCTGTATGGAGGAGGTGTGTGTATTTGAGTGCAGGTGCTCGTACTAACCAGAAGAGAGTGTCCTGATCCCCAGTACCTTGAGTTACAGGTGGTTGTGAGATGTTCTTGGAACTATCTTGGGTACTCTGCAAGAGTAGACATGCTCCTAACTGTAGAGTCTCTTTAGCTCCTGCTCTACCTGTAAGAATAGTGAACCTGGTAAGAGAAGCAACTGACAACCCTCTGACCATTATGTTGAGTCAGGTCTGGAAGGCTGACATGTTTGTCACATGTCTGGAACTGCAACACAAAGAGTTAATTACTTCAACTTCTGTCAGTTCGTATTAAAGTCAGGAGGCACAAAGCCATCTAATTCCTGATAATAGGCTTTCTCTAGAGCTCCTGGTGAAAAATATTTATGGTTGAAACATATGTGCCCAAGTCTCAAAAGGCACAGACAGTTATTCACAAGGAGACCAGCAGTCTGCTCTTCTTATTGTGCAGAAACAAAATAATTTTGAGGAAAGACAGGAAAATGAGCTATAAATTTGCCCATGTCTTTGGTGAAGGCCTAACAAATCAACCAGGCTCAAGTCTGGATTACGCTTCTTTGCATATTGATGCATCCAAACTTTTGGCAACTTATGCTTTTCCTTGTTCTATGTTTTATTTTAGTTCATTTCCCTATACTCATCCCTAGAAAAGTAGAATTTATTTTTGTTGTTAAGTAAAAAGATACAGAATGCCTCATAAGATCAAAACGAGATAAAAACTTCTGTTTCTTAGTTTGAGAGGATCAATTTTAACATATTCGGGTATTAACTCATCAAGCCCATTTCATGGGAAGTTGATGAGATAAACATGCATGTCAAATGCTGAACTACCAGTAACTATTCTCAACTTTATCTCCCAAGGCATTCCAGATAAATCAGGACTTCATGAGAAAACTTTAGGTTGTCTTCATTCAGCACCACAGAAGAGGACTTCAGCATCTTTCAGTCTGGGGCAGGATCTCTGAGAACATGTTGATCTTACAGAATAGGATCAACCCTAGTTCTTCCATTCCCCTCCCCTCTGTCTCTAACGCAGACATTCCTGCCTTCATCCCTTTCCAGAGCATCTGCTTTGGTTCGAGTTTCTCTGTAGGAAAGCTTTCTGTCTCAAATTTGAGAATAATGATATATATCACTTCCCAAGTTCTAGAAATTACACAAAGGTACAAAGAATAAACTAAAAATCCATCATTTAAAAATCTCACCATTAAGAAACAACCAGCATGTATGATTCCAAGTCCCAAATTCATGTCTCCATAGATATGTATATTTACATGGGTGTGTAATACCACTGCTCACATTTACCTGTGTACAAATTGGAACTACATTCTGAACAACAACTGGCCTGTGTTTAAACGTTCCTACAAGGTGGATAATGCATGTGTCTGCACAACTTTTCTGTATATCTGGCTCACCCAAAAGAATGTAAAAATTGTCTAAAATTAAATGTGTACTTAAGCCTCCAAGGTTTATATTTAATCAGTCTGGTGCTGTGCACAGATATTTCCAGAAAGCACTCCAGGCATTTCTACTGTTTATAAAAGTGAAGTCTATACTACAGACGTATTGTTTTCATAATTTCTTTTTTATTTAGAATAAGGTGGTTGTTGTCACATATACTCTGATCCATCTACCCAGCTATGTCCTAATTTTTGACACTGTTACTACTCAACACTGTCACATACAAAAAATTCAGTCTTAAGAGACATGGACCCGAGTTCAAAACAATTCTCATAAGTTACATATGCTTCAATAAATAAAGTTTAAGCAGCAACAATATAGATAATTCTCTTACACACACGCAGAGACACATGCACAATTTCACATATACAGACATACGGGTAGGTATGCATGCATACACACATGCACATACTCAGAAGACATAAAAGTAGGAGAGGGTTGCTAAGAATAAGGATTTCTACTAGAATTTAGGGTCATGAGACAGAGTAACAGAATGGAAACGACCCAGTGTCTCTGTCTCTATCTCTGTCTCTCTGTCTCTCTGTCTCTCTGTATCTGTCTCTTTCTCTCTCTCTCTCTCTCTCTCTCTCTCTCTATATATATATATATATATATATATATATATGTGTGTGTGTGTGTGTGTGTTCTGTATCTATGTATCTATTTCCATCCATATCTCTCTTTACCACTTTCTATATTCTATATGTAAATCTATATCTATACCCAATCTCTGTCTATACATATTAAACTGTCTAAGATTTAAATAAAACCCACAGTTTAATCTGAGTTGATCTTGTGTGGACCAGACTCAGTGCCCTCCTTTCTAGCTGAAGGATTATGTGGTTGCATGTGATATTTGGGTCAAAGATCAGACATGATTGTATCAAATCATCAAGATTTTTGTTGAATATTGGATTGCAGTTTTAATTTTTGTACTGCTCATATTTTAGAGTTAAGTCCAAAGACTTTTCTTAACAGCTTTGTAAAACTTTCATTACTGAATATGCTGGCAAGTTTTTTTTTTCTTTTTTTTTTCTCCAACATGAAACACATTAAAGTCATTTGGGAAGAAGTAACTAATTGAGAAAGTATAGCCAATAAGATTGGTCTTCAGGAATTCTTACTGGTTGATATGGAAGTGTCCAGCTCCCTGTGTGTGGTGGCTACTCCTGAGTAACTGATCCTAGTTTGTATAAGAGAGCAGACCGAGAAAGCTAGGAAGAGCAAACCAGTAAGCAGTGGTCTTCCATAGCCTTTGTTTCCTTTGCTGCTTTCAGGTCACTGCCTTGAATTCCTGTTCTGAGTATTTCTAGTGATAAAGTGTAACCTAGGAGTTGTAAGATAGACTCTTTTCTCTTCTTGTTCTTGATAATGGTATTCGTTGCATCAATAAAATAAGAAACTAACTAAGAATTTGATACCACATTCATGGTGCATTACTGTGACAAACTTCATCATGTTCGGGGAAAGTCTGAGGAATGATACTGGAGTTTTGGGATAGAAATCCATTGTGTGCTTAGAATTTAATATCCTGTTCTCTGGGAGCTTGGAAGCTAAGAATGCTGGCCACCAGCACTCTTCCATAGTGTCCACAAGGTTCTTAACTCCAAGTTCCTGCCTTGAATTTCTGCCATCATTTTCCTTGGAGATAAATTGTAACCTGAGGTTTGTTAGATAAAATGAATCTTTTTCTCCTCAACTAGCGTTTCATCACTGCCTTTATGACATCAATAAAAACCTCGGAGGCGGGAACCGCTGTGGATTGCTGGAGTTCGTTGCGGCCAGCACCGCGCGGTAATCGCAGCAGTCCGCTGCCCGCAGACTTTGGACCGTCGGAGGCATGGTCTGTACCCAGAAAGAGCGCGTCGGGGCGACTCTGGTAGTTTGTTCGGAGTATGAACTGGGAGCATTGTGTACGCCCAGAAGAAGGCAAGGGCGGCCAGGTCCTGCTGTCTCTTTAAGAACGCTCTCCTGCTAACTGAGACCATGCAGAGGCCTCCATGGCTATGATAAGCCTCATGTTCTTGGCAGTGATGTATGTTGTTCACCACCCCCTGATGGTCAGTGACCGGATGGACCTGGACACACTAGCCAGGAGTCGGCAGCTGGAGAAACAAATGAGCGAGGAGATGCGGCATTTAGAGATAGAGTTTGAAGAGAGAAGTCGAGCAGCTGAGCAGAGGCAGAAAGCGGAGAACTTTTGGAGAGGGGACACATCCAATGACCAGTTAGTGCTGGGGAAGAAAGACATGGGATGGCCATTCCAGGCCAGTGGCCAAGATGGGGGGCCTCTGGGCTGGATACTGGGAAACCTGTGGAATGCAGGCCTCTTTTGCCTTTTTCTCATCTTTGAGCTCCTGCGACAGAACATGCAGCATGAGCCAGCCTTTGAGTCCAGCAGCGAGGAGGAAGAGGAAGAAATCCGTGTTGTGCCCGTCTCCTCTTACATTTGGCTCTCTGATTTTCCCTCCCAGGAAGCCCTGGAATCCTTTTACAAATATTATATCCAAAATGCCATCCGTGACCTGCCCTGCACCTGTGAGTTTGTGGAGAGCTTTGTGGATGATCTCATTGAGGCCTGTCGGGTGCTCAGCCGCCGGGGGGAGGCTCACCCACAGTTGGAGGACTGCCTGGGCATTGGGGCTGCCTTTGAGAAGTGGGGGACCCTCCACGAGACACAGCAGTTTGATGTCCTCGTGCCCATTGTCCCCCCACAGGGCACTAGGTTTATCCTGGAGATGAGAGATTCGGCTCTGGGCCGTCGTTGTGGCTGTGTGAAGGTGGACTCTGAATGTGTGTGCAAACATAAAAAGCTCTTGGGGGATGTGGTATGTCTGGTGCACCACAGGGACCACTCAGCCATGTTGAGCAAGTGTTCCAGCTCCATTAAGGCAGCTCTCTGCACCAGTTCGCACCTGGATGTGTGTAAGACTGTGCAGTGGTTCCGAAACATGGTGAACAATGCCTGGGCGCTAGTGGCTCACAAATACGACTTTAACCTCACTCTCCCACCGTCCACCACCTCCTGCAAGCTCAGGTTGGATTACCGCTCGGGCCGCTCTTTATCAATCAATTTGGTTCTAGGGGTGCAACGGGAAGATACCTTGGTCTACCTGGTGAGTCAGGCCCTTGAGCGACAACAGCTCACTAGTGTGGATTGGCCTGAGTCCTTTGCAGCTTGTGAACACTTGTTTCTGAAACTGGTGGGGCGCTTCGCTCCTGAGAACACTTGCTACCTCAAGTGCCTGCAGATTATTTTGGGTCTTCAGGACCATCAGGTTTTACCCCCGGGAGCATCCCGCCCCATTCTCACCTCCTACCACTTCAAAACAGCTCTCATGCACTTGTTGCTACGACTGCCTCTGACAGACTGGCACCACAGCATGCTCTCTCTGCGCCTCCAGGACCTCCTCTGGTTCTTAGGCCGAGGCCTCCAGCAAAAGTCCCTCCATCATTTCCTCATTGGTAACACCTACCTGCCCCTGACCATACCCATTCCCAAGGCATTTCGGAATGCTGAGCCTGTCAATCTTTTCCAGCACCTGGTACTAAACCCAGTGGCGCACTCGCAGGCAGTGGAGGAATTCCACAACCTTTTGGCCCAGGTGAAAACTCTGCCTTGCTCCCCAGTGGCTGAAGGACTTTAATGGGAAGGCCATTAAAATATATACATTTATATATAGGTATTTCTGATTCCTCAGGCTGCAAATGTGGCTGACCTTCACCTTGCCCGTGGGACTGTGGTAGAGTAAATCCCTTTTAGAAGCAGGTGAAGAAGGCTGTAGCCAGTGGAGCCTGATTTGGGAGGGCTAGGGGTGGCTGAGGGTTTAATCTCTTGACTTTAGTCAGACGTAAAGAAAGTAAAAGTGAAAAGTATATGGAAACAAATGTTATGGGAGGGGTTTGCCGCTGAAGTTTTCATGACTGGTTTGAAAGTATAACCAAGATATTTCTTTTCTTGTTTGTTTGTTCCTCCCCCCCCCCACCCAGACAAGATTTCTCTATGTAGTCCTGTCTGTCCTGGAACTCACTCCATAGACCAGGCTGGCTTTGAACTTACAGAGATCCACTTGCTTCTGTCTCCCAAGTGCTGGGAGTGTGTGCTGCCACCCCCAGGCAAAGATGGATTTGTATTTCATATGTATAAGTGTTTTGTCTGCATTCAAGTGTATGCATCAAATGCATGTAATACCTGCAGAGGACAGAAGAAGACGTTAGTTCCCCTGGATCTGGAAGTAATGCTGTGTGCGTGCTAGGAATTGAACTCGGGTCCTCTGGAAGAGCAGCCAGTGCTTTTAACCACTGAGCCAACTTTCCAGCCCTGTTCTTTTCTTTTTCTTAGTTGGCATACAAATTTATAGCTATTTTTGTGTGTCTGAGTACTCAAATATTTGTTAGTTTTGATTCATTATAAGTTGGTGGTGACCCATCCCATATTGAGAGAGTGTGTTTCCTATACTTAACGAAATAAGCGATACCTGATGACTTTCCTCGTTTCTGGAAGCAGTATTAGAAAGCTCTTCCTGGTGATGATTTTCTGAGGGCTCTAGGATGGACAATTCGTTTCCTAGAGAGTGACCTGTTTGTTAATTCGAAAGGCTGAGCTGCCCCGTGTTCGTTCCTCTGGTGATGGCTTTCCATTCTCTTTTCAAAGATGACAAAGAGGTTACTTGAACTTTGTGGTTTTGAAATAAGGAGTCATCACAATCCAGGCCTGTTGCCAGGGCTAGGCAGGAAGGCCTGTGAAGCAGATCAGCTCTAAGAGCCCTGATTGTAGTCGGTGATTGTCACGTTTCCCTCTTGTTCCAAGACTTTCTCTGTATCTTGAGGAGTATTAAAAAATAGTTATGGGCGTGGTTGTTTTTGAACTATCAAGGCTGTTCTGTACCCAGCCCTGCCAGGAAATCTGCTGGAGGGGAGACCCTGGCCTTTCCTTTGACTTGCCTTCTGCTGTTGATGAAGAAGGAGGGATCAGATGCTAACCTTTGGGGTTCCACATCATAGGCAAAAATAAAAGAATTCTAGAAACAGCTGTCAGTATTTGAAATTCTTACTACATAGAGGTACTATATACTCCGACTTTACCTGCTTTCCAGGTGAGAGGTGAGGTGATGGCTCTATGCTGGTGGGATTTCTGTTTCTAAGATGTCTGTAGACTGTTGAGAAAACTATTTGCTTCTACATTAACTCCAATTAAAAAAAAAAAAGATGGAAAAAAAAAAAAAACCTCACAAAGACACTGAGAGAAGAGGAGAATATGCCTCTGAGCCTCTGACGGGAGAGTTGCCTGATGCCATGCCCTGTGCTTGTGTTACTTTTCTCCAGATTCTTCATACACATGCACACTCACATACACACGCATATGCACACATACATTCCTGGTCTATTCCTTCTAGTTTCAGCCATATTTGTCTAACATAGCAATTTACATTTTTTTATTTTTTATTTTTTGGAGTCCTGTTGTCATGTTGCTCTTCGGGAAATTCTTAAGGCCTCTGGTAAATTCCAATTTTGTGTTTTTGTGCCACTCTCTTGTTTTTATGCCATTTTTGTGGGTTTGTATACAAGCTTGTTGATCCCTTAAAACTTGCGCCTTGGGCAGAGAATCCTTGTGAGATCTTTCAGGCCTTCCCAGAAAATGGCAGCTTTTCAGGACTTTTCTCTGTGCCACAAGAAAAATCTTCCAAGTTAGAGGTAGCTTGAAAGAATTAGGAGATGCCTGTAAGGTAACTAGTCTGCTTGCATCTGGAAATCTAGCTTGCCCAACAGATGAGGCAGAATTGCTTTTTGGTGACACATGAACAAGTACAAAAGTAAAATATTTTATTACAACTATTTTCAGTTTGTAGATTTTACAATATGCCATCAATATAGCATCAATGTATTATAATCCAGAGGTTTTAGTTTCACATTTCTATGACTTGATGCTCTGTTTGCCTTTATATTACTAACCATTCCAACTCAGGGTGTTTTACTAGCCACTTTCTTCTTCTCATTAGTTAAAGATAAATATGGCTTCAAAACTCTATTCTCACCCTTGTCTAGTCTAAAAAAGTAGCTATTCTCTGACCAGCCTTTTTGAATCTCATCATTTCAATTGTGTTACTGGTGTACGGCATCAATATTTACATATTAGTTAGTCACCTTTTGTGTTCAAAAATACCATCAAAACTTCAATTCAGCCACGTTGATGTTTAGTTCACTGATATTTTATCTTCAAACTACTATTTCTCTTGAGTTGCCTGTACTACATAAGGATACTACCTTAAATGTAAATTCTAGCCAAAATGTATTAAAAAGCTAACTATGGTGTCTCAGTTTATTACAGCTTCCAAGATAGAGGCAGGTTCAGGAATTCTGAGTGAGCCTGTCCTCCAAGAGATTATATCTTCAACAAACAAGAAAATAAACAGATAAATAAGGAAAGAAGAGAAAATTCATTTAACTGTTGACTTCTTAAGTTCCAGGAGACAATAGTGCATGGAATAATTTTAGAAATGCACGTGAAGTCTTACCAGATGCTCCTCTTCTTGAGCCGATCTTGAATGTATAAATTTGGTTTTATGATTTTTCTACTTCTTCCCCAAAGCTGTGTTCTTTGCATGAATGACAAAGGCTGGTGCACTGCTCACAGTAGAAGGTTGCCAGTGAGTATTTGCTGTGTGAAATTCTGAATAAGGAATCAGAGAGTAACCCCAATAATATAACCCTACTAGAAATTGGCAGGATGACCAAAAATAAAAGATTTGGCATTATTTCTAGTTTTTCTGCTTATCAGTTGGAAGGGAGCCCCATTATCCATCTTTACCAAAGAAATGCTCAAGGTTTAACAAAGAGAGCAATTTAAGACAAAACTGGAATTGAGAGAAATGGTAATCAATTTTATTAGATTACAGAGTGAGGTTCATTGTGCGACTAGTATTCTTCCTGTTTATTGAAGTTGCATCGCCAAATGATGACCCAATTATATCTCATTTGCCAGATGGCTAATTGTAGGAAGAACAAAGAGATTTGCAGTTATTACAAATATTGCCTTTTGATAGTAAAACATTTTCCAGAATTACTAATTTATCTTTTAGAATAACAATTTTCACCTCATAACTTTAAGAACTTCTGAGTATTTTTGACATTAAGAAAGTTATCCTAAAAGTATGACAGAATTATAATGACTTAACAAGCATAATACTGTTGAAATAATCATCAATTTATAATAGCATATTTTTATTTTTACTGTTTAACCTCATTTTATTTCAAGAATCTGTCATTTTAGATACCTTCCCAACTGTGTCTTCTCCTCATTATTTTCTTTCTTTTCCTTTGACAGTTTCATGCTTCTGTATAGTGAATTCAGAGCCTTTTAATACACTGTATTGTCTCTTAGTCCTTTGGATTATGATGAAATCCACCTTTCCAATAAGATCCTATCTCCTTTGATGTCCATTGAATTCTTTGGGGACACTTTGTGTTACTATTTGCATGAGCATTAGTGTAGAGCCATTTACTGGCATGTGGGGGAACATATCAATGAAGAAAATGACTCCCCCTTTTCAACACCCATTAATTTCTCATAGTTCCTTGGTTCCATGTTTCCTCCCCGCACATGGTGAAATGATGATGGTATAGTCTTGTACAGGTCTTATAGTGGTATGCAGAGATGCAGTGAATTGATGGGTGCAAAGTTCATGTCATATCAGAAGACATACTTTTATAACACTGATTCCACTTAATGAAGCTCCAAGCAGCAAGATGGAGGTACTACATCTGCAAACCCACAGTAAACAGTCCACCAGTCATATGAGAAAAACACTATTAAGATACTTCATCATCTTCACAAGTGGAGTCAGCTTGTTCTTCCAGACCCAAGGCCACTTTTAGTAAGATCTTTAAAAGTCTCACCAACTTAGGTTGCTTCCCAGCTCTGACCAGATTAGTAATATTTGAAAGAACACAATACAAAGATGTGGCTATATTTTTTACACAGGACTTTTAATTAAGTTTGTTCTTTCACAGTTACATGTATAAAATGCATACTGCCTATTCTCATTTGTCACTCTTTCTCCATTCTTATGTATGAATGTCTTTGTCACATTCCTATCTGCTCATTTTGTTTTTTGAATAGCTGTTTATAAAGTTTAAAGTTTTAAAAATAGTTCAGTCGTTAGGTTTAGACCTAACTATTGGGCCTTGTGCACTCAGTATGAGATACACACCTGCGGACAATAATTTCTCTACCCTGAAATCCATTCCAATATAGTCTTTATGTCTTGACAAAACTGATCTTATAGCTTTCATAAAATATGGCACGTTTCTGGACTGGCAGTGGTGGCACACGCCTTTAATCCCAGCACTTGGGAGGCAGAGGCAGGCGGATTTCTGAGTCCGAGGCCAGCCTGGTCTACAGAGTGAGTTCCAGGACAGCTAGGGCAACATAGAAAAAGCCTGTCTTGAAAAACAAAACACACACACACACACACACACACACACACACACACAAACCAAAAACCAACCAACCAACCAAACAAACCCAAAAAACAAAACAACCCCCCCCAAAACAAACAAACAAAAAAAAACCAAATGGCACATTTCCAAGAATGAACTAGGGGCTGTACTTCTCTCATTTCTGTCATAGATGAACACCTGGCTCAACTCTGGATGTATCTGCATATAATTCCAAGTTTCTCTTATTTATCACTATACAAATACCTCTCTCTTAAAGATCCTATTGAGAATCATTTGTCATTCTTCAATCAAATGACAACATACAATTCCAGTAGAATTTCACTTGGAAAAATATGTTGTATAAATTTCTGAAGATTGTATTCATAAATCACATTACATATTGCAACAACATGTTAAGGAAAGAGAAAAAAATAAACTGATCACCCATGCCCACTGAATCCACGCTTTATGCAATGGACCAGGCTTTGTGTATTTTCACTTTCTGAAAATGACATGGAGCACATGTCATTACGTGCATGTTGATCACAAGTAAAAGCCTTGACAATCAAGTCACAATTTACAGGTACTGATTGTTGATCCATGCGCTCACTTGCTGTTCTTTTCACACATCACAATACAGAAAATGAAGCTGTCTTCAGCCTGTTCCATTCATTAGGGTTCAACATTGCTCTCATCTGGATTATGATTCAGTGATTGATATCAGTACCTCAATTGTGAAATGAATTGCTTAGTCACACATTTGATAATGAGTAGAATTGGCCTTCATAACCACTACTATGCTGTTATCAATCAGCTATTTACATAATCACTGGAGAAACCATATCCTCATTCAGTGTTCGACAGAGTAACAAACATAAATTTAATTGCCCTACTAGGGACTGGAATCATAATCTTTACACAATACTTAATGTTCTCATTACTTACCAATTCACTTATAACTATGCCGTACTCACAGAAGTTAAGCAGCTAGCAAACAGTCCATCTTTCATTTTGGCTTATGCAAAGATAAACAAATAGATGCTAAATGTGCTGGAGTGAATACATTAGCTCACGTTACTGGGCATTCAGAGAGGACTGGGAAGGTGAAGAACATAGCAATACCTATTCTGAAGAATGTTAAATAAAAAAATGTATTTCCTGAGCATTTGATGTTCTGGAACTCTGTCATGACTAAAATGATAGCCCAAATTTCTGCCTCAGGGAGGCTTATAAGGCATCCATGGGACAATAGAAGATGTGAAGCATCTTCTTGTGAAGGTACAAGATGGGCAGGAGTTCCAAAAAGCCATACACATACTTCTCTAGGTAGTGAATAGTAGGTATACCAGGCATCTTTGGGAGCAATCTTTGAACCACCCATCTTCATTCAGTTTAACTCTCAGCATTGACTGTCATTTCCTCAGAAAATCACTGGTATCTTCTAAGAAAGCTTTAAAATTCACTCTGAGATGGATGATTTGGGAGGAAGTTGCACCTTTCTGTCAAAGAATTTAACAAGTAATAAAAGCAAAGCCTGAAGTGATCCTTGAAGGGAGAGTAAAAAGTCAGCAAGTCCAATGAAGGAGTTAGAGAAAGGTTCTATGGAGCTGAAGGGTTTGCAGCCCCTTAGGACGAACAACAATTACTAACTAGTACCCTCAGAGCTCCCAGGGACCCAACCACCAATCAAGGACTATACAGGGTGGGATTGAATGTACTGGCAGCAGGTATATAGTAGAGGATTGCAAATTTGATCATCAATAGGAGTAAAGGACCTCGGCCTTGTGACGGTTTTGTGCCCCAGTGTAGGGGAATGCCAGGGCCAGTAAGTGGGAGAGGGTGGGGGGACAGGCATTGGGAGGGTGGAGGCAAAAGGGGTTTGTTCTTGTGTTTGTTTGTTTGTTTGTTTGTTTTGGAGGGGAAAATGGGAAAGGGAAAATGTACATGTAAATAAAGAAAATACCTAATTAAAAAAAAAAGACAGGCCAAAAAAAAAAAAAAAAACTTAATTTGTAAAAAACAAAGTTATACCAATAAAGGCAATTATTAAAAGTGAAAAAAAAAGTCAGCAAGTCAGTGGAGGTTGGAGGCAGTAGAAGGACTCTTCTAGACTGGATGGAGACATACAAAGGCTTAGTAGTGAGAGATAGTGGTGGCATCTATACCACCAGTGTGCAGAGAGGCAGCAAAGAGATGGATGTCTATACCAAGCTGAGTTTCTTTTTTTTCTTTCTTTCTTTCTTTCTTTCTTTCTTTCTTTCTTTCTTTCTTTCTTTCTTTCTTTCTTTCTTTCTTTCTTTCTTTCTTCCTTCCTT
>JADRCD010199997.1:5738-28379 GCA_019843815.1 Montemys delectorum
AATGACTGCTGAGAGAGAGAGAGAGAGAGAGAGAGAGAGAGAGAGAGAGAGAGAGAGAGAGATCTGACTACATCAAAGGCATTTTAAATTAAATAATTCCACATAGATATTTACATTTGTTAAGTGGCTTCTCTCCTGTGACCTCCAGTGTCTCAAGTACTTTGGCACGTTGCCTGTCAGTCATGCATCCCCTCTCTGTACTATTTGTAGGTTTTCAAGGCGTTCTTTTGATCTGGCTGGATCTAGCTGGAGGCTGGGGAAATAAACGTAAAGGCCTGAATCTTAGCTTGGATTGACAGTAGCAGACACAGAAAACTGTAGAACAAAATTACTGTTCATGATCACTTTTGCCAAAAGAGACAGATTATTATTGGCTATCTAGGAGGTAGTTTAAAAAGATGATGGAAATAAAACGAAAATGAACAAATTACTATTCATTTTTTACTGTCACAGCTCATTTAGAAAAACTTGCTTGGGCCCCTGGTGTAAACCTACTATCCTCTGTCGCCACCTGGTGGCCTATTGGCGTACTATCCCTGGGAGGGCAGACATGGAAAACCAAAACACATGGACAAACTTTGTATTTTATTTGTTCATCAAATCAGTTCCCAATGTGATTGACATTACTTCTCATGCCAAAACCTGCCATGAAGATACGTGTAAATGTAACCTGGGTACAGACTTTGAATGTCTATGTCCCAGGGTGGTGGCATGTGCTTACAAATACTGTCAGGAAGGGGTGCCTGTTCGCTGGAGGCCACCCACTGTTTGTGGTGGGTGCCTTGTATCAACGTCATCAAGTTCACAGCTTTTAAGAAGATCCAAATTAATTGTCATTTTATTGTGGAGTAATGCCATGAAACTCGTGGAAATATAATTAGTTTTAGTTGTTTAAATTTTATAGTCTTTTGACAATCACAAATTATTATATCTCAAAAAGAAAAAAAATGTATTGTTTTCTATTATGTTTCGCTGCTGTTACATAAGGTATTTATAATATTAATATAAATTACATACCACCATAAATAAATAAATAAATAAATAAATAAGAAAAATTGTGGAGACAGTTGCCTACCTTCACAGTCCCCCATTCCTCAAAATATTGGAGCAATTGTCTTCAGCCTTCTGGCCCAGAACATCTGATAGACTTTATGTGAAACAGGAATAATCATGAAGGACTAGTTTATTCTGTCTTGGCGGAACTAAGCTGTCAACTATCCTGCATCTTGTGTGCTTTCATGGACGGTAATGTTCTGTCTGTAGATGAATTAGGGTATCTTCTGCTCAGTGGCTGCCCCACCCCGAAAGGAGACTTCTGGAGGTAATGATGCTTAACATCTTCTCCAAACTGTGAAGGGGGTACTGTCAGGAGCAGATGTGTCTCTAGCTAGACAAGTGACTATTAATAACGAGATGCCTTACCTGTCATGTTCTGTGGACTTCTGACACTTTTGAAGACTATCTATCTATGTAAAGTACATCTCAATTGTTGCCCTTTAACTACTCTCAGCTATTTCTAATTGAAATATCTCAAACACACCCTTCATTATGAACTCAGATCCATGAGCATGTTATCTGGCCCTAAATTCATATGCTTGAAAGAGTAGTATAGGTACAATGTATTTCTAAGAGTGACAATACTAATCTCTACTTTTGTATCAATATAAGAAATTCATACCAATGAAAACCTTAATTCTGTTTCCAAATTAATTCTGTACCAATGTAAGAAATTATAACTTCAACTTTGTACTAATTATAGAGATTTCTACCAATGTAAGATTATGACTATACAATCAATTCTATCTATTTCCTCCCTGTTCAAATTATGCTCATTCCTAGATTTCCTAGAATTACAACATTTAGAATTACCATCTCCAGACCCCCAAACCCAAGATATTGGGCTAATGACTATGCATGGCTTCTTCCTGCTAAACAAGGGCAATTAAATATCTTTAAAGGGGAGGGGAAAGGTAGGAAAAATAGGAGATTTGGTTAGGCCTTAAGAAAGCCAAGTCAAGTGTAGCATGTAGTTTTAAAAAAACAATCTATGCTAAACTGACTAAGCACTAGCATTGGTGGTCTCTTCCTAGTCAGGTGCAGAGCCCAAGACCCAGCCAATGCCTTTACCACAAATGGGGCTCTTCCTCTCCAGAGCTCCGAGATCGCTTTCTGTCCCCATGGCCAGCCGCAGGTGTACTCTCGCCAGCCCTCACTTCCCTGCCGTTACCTCTCCCTTGGAGCTTGGTCCTTTGCCCAATCTTCCCGTTCCAAAGCTGGCCAAATTCTGCCCTGGCTATGTTCTCTCTCTCCGACCGACCTGAGTTTCCATGAATGGAAAACACCACACAATCTTAGTCTAAAATCAACAAATGACACAACCACTGCTAGGCGTAGAGTCTATCGTCCTAAACTCATCAACTGTTCTTATGTTGGAAATCTTCTGGTGGCAGAATCTGCCACTAAGTCTAACAGTTCCTGGTCTACATCTTGTTTCCTCTCCCTGCCCACATCGCAGTTAAAAAGGGCGGTTCCTTCCTCCTGGGTGCTCTCTTCCTATCTCGTACCCGGAAGATCTGCCTCCTCCTTTTTGCCCAGTGATTGGCTTCTTGTTGTCTTAATTAGCCAATCAGTTAATTAGAGGAAGCCAACAGCCAACAGTTGTTATTTAGTCTCTGATGCCTAAAGGTCTGACTGGATCCATCTGAAAGGTTGAGTGAGGCAAGATGACCTGGAATCCGTGACACCAGGAGTCCAAGCAGGTCAGTTCAGCATGTCTGAGGGTGAGTCTCATCAAAGCTGCACATTCTGAAATATACAAATCTCAAAACAGAATTTAAGTACCATCAAGAAATCTGCATGGATCGTGTTAGTCTCTGTAGGGTGTACTGACTAGTTAAGAAAGACTTTTTGTTCTCTGTTTAAGCACGTGAAAGAGTCTTTTTATGAGCCAATTTTTAATAATAACCAATAATAAATCTTCATTCGTACCATGTGAAGGATGGCACAAAGAATCTTACCTTTCCTGTTTGGTTCTCTTGAATTTTTCAAGTTCTTTAGGGGGTTCTCCCTCTGTCATATCTGATCTATATAACTCTGGGAGGAGTCCAGGGTCCAATTGCCTTTTCTCTAAACACAAATATAAAGCCTTTCTCCCAAATTAGCATGTCCTTTAGCCAGTAACCAGGAAAACTTTTAGCTTGACCCCTCTCCCAGAGGAATAATAAAATAACCACAAAATTCAAAATCATACCCATTTTGATAATTAAAATAATTCAAATAATTCAAAACAAATGAAGTAAACTAAATAAATACTGTATGAGCCTATCCTTAGGCTTTTTCTAATCTGTCATGCCAGGATATTTAATCCCAAATTCCTGTGGAGCCCATGTTCCAAGAATATCAGTTATCCTGTAAGACTCCCTCCCCCCATTTAAAAAAAAATAATCTACTTAGAGCATTTTATTTTCATAAATCTTCCTTTTTTTTTTTTTTTTTTTTGAGGTTGCAGGCTTTTTGCCTACAGCAGGAGTCTCGGTGTCTCTGGGCCCAAACTCTTTGTGTTAGTTCTAAACCACAGGAAGAATTCCTTACGTGGCTCAGGCAAAATCTATATTCTTTTCTAACTTTAAAAACAATTAAACCTTTGAGGGTTTTTTTTTTTTTTTTTTTTTTTTTGAGGGGAAACTGGGAAAGGAGAAATCATATGACATGTAAATAAAGAAAATATCTAAAAAAAACAAAAAAACAATTAAACCAAACTTAGAATTCTATTCTATGATTTCCTGCTTGTAGGAAGCAGGTAGCTTTTAATGTTTGGCTCTCTGTCTCAGAGCAGCCATCTTGTCTCTTTTCACAGCAGGGGACCTCAGAATCTGTGATTTGCCCTTGAGTTTCTTTGTTTAAGATTCCCGAGCTCTCTGAGTTCGAGGCCAGCCTGGTTTACAGAGTGAGTTCCAGGACATCCAGGGCTATACAGAGAAACCCTGTCTCGGAAAACAAACAAACAAACAAACAAACAAAACAGAAGACTAAAACAAAACAAAAAAAGATTTCCAAGTTCTGGAGTCATGTGACTCTGCTCCACTTGCTGAGAAACCACCTCTTCCCTCCTTCCAGGCCTGTTTTATTGTGTCTGAATCAATCCGAAAACCTTAAATTATTAGTGGATTTGGCCTACGTTGGGTGCCATCTGTCAAGGGTAAATTTAAAAACCACACTTGTTCCAGCTAGGCTCCGGGACTAGCAGCTGCTCGCCTGTATTCTGGAGAGTGCTGCCTGTTCTTCCCGGTGCCGGTGCCGGTGCCGTCCCACGGCTGGCTTGCTAAACTGTCCATGTCCTTCCTGAGAATGCCTGAAGCAACAGCTGGAGTTCCACTGCCCGCCCATCCTTCCGCCCCGGGTGCTTGGCTCCACAGACTGCCAGTGACCACCCCACAGAATCATAGTGGATGGAAAACACCAGACAATCTTAATATTCTAAAATCAGCCAGATGACACAACCTTTGGGCTCGGAATTTATTGTCCTAAACTCATCAACTATTCTATATTAGAATTTTTCTGGTGGTGGGGGCTGCCACTGGTTTTAATTGCCCCC
Source organism: Montemys delectorum (assembly GCA_019843815.1). NCBI lineage: Eukaryota > Metazoa > Chordata > Mammalia > Rodentia > Muridae > Montemys > Montemys delectorum. The sequence goes on from JADRCD010199997.1 coordinate 10,333, forward strand.
AGGCTTACATGGTATACATCTTTCTCCCTCCAAAGCCTGGCCCAAGAGCACTTTTTCTGTCTTGTCTACTCTTTTCCCTTTGGGACCCGGGAAACCCGCCTCTATATCTTAGTCCAGTGATTAGTTTCTGCCATCTTTAATTTACCCAATCAAGAGACAATTAGGGAACCTCTGCCTACATTAGTGGATGAAATTGCCTCATTCAGAGACTCTTCCAAATACACTTAGGCACATGTCTGTTTAAATACAATTTCATATACAGTAAAATTTACATGTTTGTAAAACTGAAGTTTTACAAAACACCCTAAAATAAAGTAAAATTTGTTTGCTGCTTAAATGGATAAGTACTCTCAGTAGTTGTTTGTGTCAGTATGCACAAGACCAACCGTGCAAGCTCCAACCAGACAAAAATAACAGCATAGAGATGGGAAGGTGTGCAGGAAATCCATCAGAGAACATAGGAGGTTTTGTCATTGACAGTGGCCTGGAGTGGGAAAGTCAGTTCTCCTTAATGACGGGGCCCCTAGTGGGATGACCATACACCAGGGCTGATCCCATTCCCAAGAATGAGTGGGAAAGAGAAACAGGGCACAATGGGGAAAAAAGGAAAAAAGGAAAGAAAAAATAAGCTCAAAGTTGCGTAGGAAGGGACAGAAGAGGGTAACAGGGGCAGCTGGGGGAGGGGACAAATGTGATCAAGAATTTGAAAATGAAATAAAATTATTTAGAATGTGGATAAATAGATGTACTCATGTCCTGTCACAATTTCATGTCTCACAAACTAACATATCTCATTTAATGGAACTTATTTCTCATTACACTCTTGGGAGCCCTTCCTTTTAAAGGGGTGACACTGTCCTTTTAATACAGCTCCCAAATTTGTCTACTGTCCACAGATGGAGAGGGAGGAAACAGGACTGCAGGATAATCTTCTTCCAAGAAAATATATGCAGTCTTTGCAAACTGTAAGTTAGTTTTAATATTTTAATGCTACATACTCATTATATCAACTTTGAGTTTTGTCATGGCATTTTCTCACCTTCATATCATGTACCTTGATCACATCCTCCTTCCTGTATCCCCTTATCTCCTGTCTATTCTCCCAGTGGCCTCCTATTCCCAATGGTCAACTGTAACTTTTTATGCCCAATTGAAAGCTATCCCTCCTCTTAAGGAGACTTCCTTTCTGACAATATTACTTGTATGGATTTGCTTTGATTACAACCTGGGTGGATTAAGAAGTGCATGCAGTATTAACAGAGCACATCTTTGCATGAGCCTGCAAGAGTGTTTCCAGTAAAGTTTAAGTTTAAGAGGATGACCCACACTGAAGATGTGTGTAGCACCACATGATAGGCTGGGACCTTAGAATAAACAGTAAGAAAAAGGATAAAACCAGCGTATTACCAGCATTCCTTGCTCTGTGTTTCCTGGTTGTTGTCACAACTAAAATGTTCCTGCCAGAATGATGAAATATGTTCTCCTCAACTGTGAGTCAAATAAATTATTTTCTCTTGTTTCTTTTTGTCAGGTATTTAGTTAATGTGCTAAAAGTAAAAGCAATTAATACCATGCACAACGTTCATAACACTTTTCAACCAAACGAATTTGCTTTCTGGAATAAGTATCAGGCCTCAAATTCATCAAATAAGGAAATTTTGGGATATTAGCAGTTCAGATGCCTTCTGCTTCAAACTTTAAAATGTAGATCAGCTGTCTTCTTGGCAAAAAGGTGAAGTAACAAATGCCTGGAACAACACAGTAATATCTAGAGATCTTTCCAATATTACTGAATACGCATGCAAGTCATCCGCTCCACCCAGGAAGAAAGAAAGAAAAAAGATAGCCTTTGGTGGTGGCTCACATCTTTTATCCTAGCACTCAGAAGGCAGAGCAAGGCAGATCCATGAGTGAGAGGTCAGCCTGGTCTACAGAGCGAGTTCCAGGACAGCCAGGGCTACACAGAGAAACCCTGTGTTAAAAAGGGGGCTCGAGGGTAGGGGATTGGAAGATGGGAGAATGAAAACAAGGCAAAATGTGAAAAAGGTGGCAGCTTTTCAGGAAGGAACCGCTTAAAACAGAAGTGACTTCACAAGATACAGGAGAAGAGTATTCTATGCCTTCTGTGCCAGGTCAAGGATCCAACCCAAAAACCTGCTGGATGGATGGCTGCTCCCCTGCGGACAGTCTCTCCCAGCTCAGAACCTAGCTCTACAAGTTCCCTTCCCTTTCTCTCCATTCACTTTTCCTTTGCTCTCTTCTTCCTTTCTTTTCTTTACATGGGTATTGAGGAAGATGGGCAGAGTGGACTGAAGATGGTACAATAGGAGCAGGCCTGGAACATGGAGGACCAGCAGAGCCACAGCTCAGGGACAGAGAGAGAGAGCAAACACAGATGTGGGCGGAGCCTTGCGTCCAGGCAGGTCAGGTGAAGCATGTAGGTGGGTTACTAGGTTTCAAGCATAGGAATGATGGGTTCTGCTTTTGTTTCCAGGATCACTGTCTACCATGTTGAGATTATATGGGATGGAAGGGGAAACGAGGCTGCCAAGCATCAGAGACACCTATCAGGAAGTCACAAAGATGTTCTTGATTAATTGATTAAGACACTGTATTCTAGACTTTCAGTGTTTTTCTTCAAGTAAGACCCTAACTTTAAATTTTTAAAGTTCCCAGATGTTGACTACCGATCTTTTCTTGGCTCTGAAGCTCCCCCTACTGATCACAAGCAGAATTGAACGGCAGATAGTGTAGGTCCATTCTCTCCATACTTGTGACTGAATTTTGAGCTTTGACTGCATCAAACCACGAGGCTCTGGGAAAGAGGGAAGCAAAGGAAGAAACTTGGATTAATGGCCATTTCTTGTTTGGGAGGCAGTAATGACCGTCATCCATTGGGTTTTCCTGTAGAATTTAGTTTTGTATCTGTTTGATGGGTGTTAGTTGTAGTAAGACTCCAGGGATCAGAAGAGAAGCAGGTATTAAAGTCAAATCACATTGTTGCACCAAGAGTTCAGACACACAGGATTGTCTGGCCACCTCTCTACCCACCTTCACCAGACCCAGAACATTAAGGACTTCCAGGTTAGATTGCTTCCCCCTCTCCCCCTAAATTCCCCATGCCTGCTGAGTCCTCTGGACAAAGCCCAGCTGTGCTCCCCTTCCCCCAGTTCCATTATCTGTCCACCAGGAACACTCAGGTAAGATCCCCCTGCCTGACAAGTCCCAAGGCACATCCAGCTGCCCTGTGCTTTGTGCTGTCCCCCCAGCTCCATTGTGCAACCACTGCTCTGCCTGCCTTCAAGCCTGTAAAACTGGGAACATCTAGGTTAGTCCCTCCCCACACCCAATCCCCTGTCTGCCTTGTCCCCTGGGGCATACCCACCTGCTCTGAGACATGTAGTGCCCATTGAATTCCATTGTCCAGCCCAAAGGCTGCCCACTGGAGGCCTGTTCTCTAGCAACATCCAGGTTAGGCCTCCCTTCCAGATACCTGCTACACCAGGAACATCCATGGACAACCAGATGGCTAAAGGCCAGCAGAACACAATCAACAAAAGCCAGGGTAATATGGCACCGCCAGAGCACAGCTGTCCTACTACAGCAAGTCCTGGATATTTTAACACAACCAAAGCACAAGAAAATGACTTTAAATCCAATCTTATAAAGATGATAGAATAATAGGAACTGAATAAATATCTTAAAGAAATACAGGAAAATACAACCAAACAGGTGGAGGTCTATGAAGAGGTGACCAATAAATCTCTTAAAGAAATAAAGGAAAAGACAATTATACAGGTGAAGGAAATGAACAAACCTGTTCAAGACCTGGACATGAAAATAGGAACAATAAAGAAAACACAAACTAAGGGAATTCTGGAGATGGAAAACCTAAGAAAGAGAATAGGAACAACAGGTACAAGCATCACCAACAGAATAAAAAAAAGATAGAAGACGGAATCTGAAGCATAAAAGATATGGTAGAATAAACTGATGCAGCAGTCAAAGAAAACGCAACCTAAGAAAAGAGATGCCTATAAACATATAAGACACTTATAGAACATCAATTACATTACACCAGAAAAGAAAATTCTCCCACTACATAAAAATCAAAATACAAAATTTACAGAACAAAGAAAGAATATTAAAAAGCTCCAAGGGGAAAAGGCCAAGTAACAGTCAAAAGCAGGGCTATCAGAAATACATCTGACTTCTCAACAGAGACTCTAAAAACCAGAAGATCTTATAGTCTCTAAGAAACCACGGATGCCAACCTAAACTACTATATCCAGCAAAACTCTCAATCACCATAGATGGAGAAAACAAGATATTATAAGCCAAAACCAAATTTAAACAATATCTATCTACAAATCCAGCCCCACATAAAATATTAGAAGAAAACTCCTACCCAAGTAGGTTAACTAGACCCAGGAAAACACAGGAAAAAATAATTTCACCCCAGGAAAAACAAAATAAGGGAAACACACACACACATACACATACACACACACACACACACACACACACACACACACACCACTCACAAGAACACCACCAACATCAAAATAACAGACATTAACAATCATTGATCATTAATATCAATATCAATGAACTCAATTCCCTAATAAATGACTCAACCTAACAGAATGGATGTGAAAACAGAGTCTATCATTCTGCCACAAGTAACACAACTCAACAACAATGATAGCTATTACCTCAGAGTAAAAGGATGGAAAAAAAAAGTTTCCCAAGTAGACAGACCCAAGAAGCAAGCTAGAGAAGCCACTCTAACATCTAGTAAAACAAACTTTCAACCAAAATTTGTGGAGAGCTTTCGAGGCCACATTGTACGAATCTGATAGGAATTTGGCATTGGGCTAAGATATGGAAATAGCCTCAAGCAAAAGTCAAGTATTTGACTTTGGACCAAGACTCAGGAAAAGGACTCAGATTAAGAATATTTACATTTGGGCTAATGTAAAGCTCAGAAAGAGCTCAGCTCAGGAGGAGGAATGTGTGGCATTCCTTTTATCTTGGTCATCCTGATAAGCCCCTAGAAACAGTGTTTATGAGACCTTGTTTATTACTTTGCTTGTTCCTTGATGGTTTGTGTTTACTGCCTTGTCTGTTCCCTGACCTAGATATGGTATAAAAGCAGACTGAGAAAAAAATAAACCCACTTCAGCCTCAGAACTCACTGGGGTCATGCTACAGTGTTGTCTAATTGTCTTTTTTGTTTCTAGTCCTCACTCCCTCCATGGAAAACTCATTGACTGACTGAGCTGACTTGGTCAGATGGCACCTCAGTGTCTGGTCTCAGTAAGGGGGATACAGTGAAGGACACAGTGGGAATATGAAGTGTATGCAGAGGAAAATTGGAGCCAGTGGTGAGTAAACTACATAAGAATGGGGCAAGGTAATGGTAGAATGCTTTTTGTATATATGCTTAAGGATGTGCTAAAAGTTAGAGGATTGAAGGTAAATCAGAAACAAATTACTCAGTTTCTAATTTTTATAGGAGAAATCTGTCCTTGTTTCCCTGAGGAAGGCACAGTAAGTTTATAGACATAGGAGAAAGGGAGAGAAGGGATAAAAGGGTACTATACAACACATGGTCCTGAAGACAATTCCCATAGATGCTTTTAGCCTTTGGACCTTCGTTAGGGATACCTTAGATCCTAGACATGAAAGTGTAATTTTAGATAAGATATTGGAAGATACAGATGGTGAAAGTGAAAGACTCCTGCGAGGGGAGACCCTCTCTCAAGTCACAGGAGAACACAGCCACCCAAAGACTCACAAGAGACTGATCTTGATGCAAACAGCATGAGGTTTATTGGGGGGGGGGGGAAGCCAGTGCACTGGGGCTGAGCTCGTAACTCTCTCAGGGGCAGAGGAGCTCGACGCAGAGCACAAGAAGTGTAGGGTATTTAAAGGAAAAAACCACAAACCAGGGGGAGTGAGGAGGTAACCAAGGAAACATGAAACATAACATAGAAACAGTAGTCAGGGTCATGAGGAAATCATCCTGATACTCATTATTCTCAAGAACGTGGTTTTATCATCATCATTGTCATTTACTTTGTGGTTGACTGCTCCCTGGAACCACCTGGATGTCTTACATCCTGCCTTTGTGGTCGACAGGTTTCTGGAACTAGCCGGCCTACATTCTTGGCTCGTTTCAGAGAAAATGTTCCATGCCCTTTAAGTAAAAGCTTATACACTATGTATTTCTGCTAAATGATCTTTTCTTCTACCCTTCATTCCCCACTTCTTTTAGTGTATAGTTATAATCATAGGACTAAATATCAGTATCATCATATTCTAGATTTTCCTGGCTTTGCAAAGTATAATATTGTTGGCGTAATGTAACCTCCCTGTTAGAGGGCAGATCCTTCAAATTCCTGCCTGCCAGATGACCATGCCTCTCTGCCCACCTCCTGCTAATTGCCAGGCCTCTGTCCAGGTTCCAGTTATACCCGGAAGTCCTGCTTTCGGATACAGAAGAAGCTGCTGATTGGGCCAGGTGGCTGAAAAGACTTGTAGGAGTGGTTTTGCCCTTTAAATCCCAGCGGTTTGCTTTTATTATTAAATGAATGATGGCTGGATAAATTACATATCTGAGTCGGCCAAACTTTTTATCTTTTCCATGCGATAAAGATAACTTATATGGCTTGTCTATTCTCTTTATCTCCTTTTAAAATACCCATGGGTAATCGTGGCAGCTGGTCTGCTGCAGGTGATGCCCAGCATGTGGCCGGATTTAAAACAAAACAAAACAAAACAAAACAAAACAAAACAAAAGGACTGAAGCTATTTTTACAGAAATTTCTCTAAATAAATAAATAAATAAATAAATAAGGTACAGCTGGGTGGCTGGGTAAGGGACAGCCATAGAGCTGGGGTTGGACGGCCAGAGTGCCAAGATGGACGGCAGGATCGCCACGGTAAGGTACGGCAGGTTTTGCCGTGGGTCGAAAACAGGTGGCTGGATAGGGTTAATTGTTCCAGAAATGTGGATACAACCCTTGTTATGCGGATAGAGTGGAGGCCGTGTACAGGCGATTTCTCCCTGTGACTTTCAGAAAATTTATGTTGTCTGGGCTACATGTATCTATGTGTGTGTCCTATTGAGTGAATGATGGTCCTTGTCTTACACGTGGCCAAGATGGCGGCTTGGGCCCCGCCTGCTCACAGCAGAGCACCAACGCTCTGCCGAAGAAGTGTGTCGGTGCCCCGGAGTTCCAGTACGGGGACCGACGGCCTCCCTCTCGGGCTTCTGAGACAGGGCAGGTGCCTGGCTGACCAATGCCAGAGGGCAGCTCGGCTGGCAGAGCAAGATGACGACGTGCCAACATGGCCCTGTGGCAGGCCGCCCATACCAGGGGTGCTCGCCGGCCTTATTCCAGAGCGGTTTTGGCCAGCACAGCGGTGCAGCCCCTGGGAGGGCAGACTGTGTCCGGTCTGCACCTGGCCTGGGGGCCTGGCAGCCTGGCGGTCCGTGGAGCCATGTCCTCCCTGAACTTAGCCCCCGTGACATACATACAGGCAAACTTTGTAAAGGGTGAGTGAACCAACTCAAAAACTGGTCATTCTTTTCTCTCTCTTTTTTCTCCCTCCATCCCTTGGAAAAGCAGGCTACATGGACTTCTTGGCTCCGCCTCCCTTTGTGTGCTCCACAAAGGGGAGAACCTCAGTGCTGCCTCTGTATCTCTGAGCTCCGCCTACCTGTCAGCTAATTTACAGCACAGGATAACAACCTGCAGCAAACTTGAACGTCTATTTTTCTCCCTAATATCAGTGATGTATGTTCAAAAGTTTTCAACTTGCTTAAGATTTCTTAAGTCACCTAATCTATTTCCACAGGTTACAGGTGGCATTGCCTATCCCAGAGACATGATTTTTTTTTTCCCACAGCCATATGAAGCAGACTTTCAAGATTCCTTCCAAGACTAAATCCCTCATGAACCCTTGCTTTCTAAGGCCCTAATGCTCCCAAACATTGCAGACATTCTCCTGCCAGGATCCTGCTCTTCTGTTGTAATTATTCTTTCCCACAGATCACAAGATACCCCAATATGTTCTTTCTGGAAACAGGTAAAAAAAAAAAAAAAAAAAAAAATGGTTAACTGAAGAACTAGCCAGGCAGTGGTGGCGCACGCCTTTTATTCCCAGCGCTTGATAGGCGGAGGCAGGCAGATTTCTGAAGTTATTCAAGTGGTGTGAGAGATAGATTTAAATTGAAAGACAAAGTGAAAGCTGATTTTAGTTGCCCCGCTAAAAAGGTGCTTGTTAAAGAGGTCAGAAGTTTAAGTTTTAAATTCTTTGATTGAGGTAAATTTTATATAAGATCTGTGTAACTGTTCCATTTGGTTTCTAATAGTCTTAAGGTATAAATATGTTCTATATGATTGGCTTATAAGTTATTTGGGTATGGTAAAATGTTGTAACTGAAAGCTAGTTTAAAGCTGGTGTTAAAGGGACACACATGGTGTGAATCAGCCAAGATGGCCGAATTCTCAGCAGAGGGTCTCCAGCTAGAGTTTTACAGCCACTTAGCATAATCTAAAGGCCAAGGCTTAAGTTGCAGGCCATACTCCAGGTGCTAAAATTCAGAACAGCTGTTTAGTAGCTGCTTAATATCATTTAATTGCTATAAATTATTAGATATCCCACCCAAAAAAAAAAATAATTTTCACCTGATACTTTAGGAAGAAAACGGTAAAGGCACTAAGCCGCGTAACTTATCAGTTAGTGCCATAATTTTACTTTCCAAAAACTTGGCGTGCCGTGAGAAATTCTCACAATACACCATTGCTTTTAATTTCTTACCTCCTATCCTCTGCAGGCCTTATTACAGGGGGGCTGGGACAGGGCACGCCAGGCTTTCTATAGTTAGATACTAATAACAGAAGTTCAAAGATGGCCAACACGCCTTCACATATTACAACGTTGTGGGCAAATACCTTTTTTTATTCGCTCCCATATCTCTGGTCTAATGTAAACTTGTATAGTCTAGGCTGGCCTCAAACCTGAGACAGTCCTGACAGTCCTACCATGGTTTCCTGAGATTTTAGACCAAATAGACACCCTGGCATTTCTATATGACTCGATATAAATCTCTATAAGGCGTTCTCACCATAACCCAGGTTGGCTGACTACAGTTCAAGAGCAGGGAGACACGAGAAAAGGTTTGTAGAGTAAATGTAATGTTTTTATTATTAATTCTAAAGAGTATAATTGTTTATAATTGAATTTTACCCTCCAAGAGTTGTGGTTATGGCTTAATATTGCTTGATAAATTAGGAAGGTCAGCTGTGGTCAGTGTGGGCCAACCTTCTACACTCTAGTGGAGCTTCCTGTCGTTACTGGCAATGCTTTTATAGCAGCAAGATTATAAAAAATGTTTTAAGCTCGAAAAGGTCAGAAATAAACAACATTATTATAAGTCTATTCAGATATAGTTCTAAGTAATTTAAAACTTAAAATTTACTAAGAGCCAATAGGTCATGAAATTTATAGAGGCATTGCATTTTAACGCCTATTTCATATAGAGATGTTAAATATTTAAGGTTGTTTTTCTCTCTGCATCCAAATAATTTTAAAGATGTTATTTTTTTAACATATCTATAATTATTAAAAAATGTTGTCTTTAATTATGGCTAAAGGACTTTTATTTAATTTCCTTGCCTCCACTCAATACAAAAAGCTTAAGTTTTGAATTTTCTCAGTCAAAATTGACTATTAGGCCATAAAATCATCATAAAACAGAGAGATAACCACAAGACTCGATCCTTTAATGCAGACCTACTGGTGAGACAAATAGCTTTTACAGAAGCTAGAGGAAGCTTCTGTCACTTGTCTATAGTGATCAATTACCATCTAATGTTTATTTTGTGCCACTACATCTCCTTGACAAAGAGAGAACATTAATATCTCTTCTCGTATTTAAATTAAGTTTAATTCTTACATAAAGCTGTAGTGATATTATAAAAACTTATATACTTTAGAAAACATTTATCTTCTCTACAATAATTAAATTGACTATTATAATTTGTTATTGATATTTGGCCTATTACTTAATGATAGATTTTTAGACAAAAATTGATATTTCTCCAAAGTAAACAAATTGTTTTAATTCGTACTTTTTATTTCCTATAGACTTATATATACACCCCGTAACAATATGTTACCTCTTTAGCCCTTTTATAAAAATTTATATATAAGTCACATGTTTTAATCTCATGATTTTCTCCCTATGTCAGCACAAATAATTAAATTGTGTGCTGTAGTTTCTATTAATTCTAATGTTAAAATTAAGGATTATCTTGCATATAGATATATGAGAACATATGTATATCTGAGCTCTCTATTACTCATAATATCTAAACATCTTTAAAAATATTATTCTAATTTCAATATTAAGAATAAAATATACACATATGACTATTAATTCCGTCTTGGGCTTTCAAGTTACTATTGCCTTAACATAAATAACAACAAAATATTAACTGGCTATTGTTTATATTGTATTTCTATATTTACTATTCCTAGCCAGATTATAACAAATTATAATATTGACTATTATAGTCAAACATTTAAGACATTTTGTCTACAACCTTATGCTAACCATATCTAGTAAGATGTTTGTTCTATGTGCGCTTTGCACCTTGACATTTTGATTTTTATATTTTTATTTATTATATGTAAGTACACTGTAGCTGTTTTCAGAGGCACCAGAAGAGGGCATCAGATCTCATTACAGATGGTTGTGAGCCACCATGTGGTTGCTGGGATTTGAACTCAGGACTTTCAGAAGAGCAGTCAGTACTCTTACCCGCTGAGCCATCTGTCCAGCCCGATTTTTATATTTTTAATATTAAGGAGGGGATATGCACCGCTCTGCACTCCTCTCTAAGTCACCGCCAGAAGCGTTTTTGTCTTTTGCTGCTTTAAAAACCATTTTTGTTTTTTAATTAATTTAAAAAATATTTCACTTTTTCCTTGCCTCTTTTAAGGCATGCTTCATTTTCTGCTTGTTTTTAAAGACATGTTGCTTTTTGCTGGTCTTAAAAAATGTATGTATATACATACATATATATATGTATGTATGTATATGTATGTATATATCCTTTCACAGGCTGATGCTAGAAGCCAGTCTGATGCAAAATCGACATTGGCATCCACACAATTTCAGTTTGTATGCCATGATAAAAGGGCGTGTCACTCCTGTAGAGAGCCACACCTGAGCTGGCTATCGCCATTACAAGATGGCGCCGGCATTGGTGTCTTCTCCCTGTAAACAAGTAGTCTGCGCATGTGCTAAGGGCCAGAGCGCGCCAAGTCACAGCCCATCCCGGGGCGTCACATGAGGTAATGAGCAAACAGCCAATCAGAAATGAACATGCCGCTCCAGGGTGTATATAAGCAGTGCCTTTTCGGGGCTTGGGGTCTTCCTCTTAAAGATGCAATAAACGCTTGCTGCAGAAGGATCCTGGTGTCCGCGTGCGTTCTTGCTGGCGAGACGATTGCTCGGATTACACACTCCACTTACTAACAGATTGTTTTTCCTTACCCCACCTTGTTCTGGGGAAGGGTCTCCGCTTGTGTTGGAACACAATGGCTGCCTAAAATTTTGATCTGTTGAGTGGGCACAGACACAAAATCTTTTTTTGTAAACATGTTTTTATAGTGAAACAAGCTTGCTTGGCTAAAATAGCCATCACCCCCTTTTTCTGAGAGCCAACGGTGGTTTCTCTCTGCACTCAGAGGTTAGGCTTTGGGCCTATACGTTGCTAATTTGCAACTAAAGTGCCTGAGACATCTTCAGGTTATTGTTATTTTTAACTTTTAAGTTTTTTTGTGTGTCAAACTCATTTTGTGTGAAAGACTCATTTCCAAAACAAATAAACAGTGGCTCACCCGGAGCTTGGAAGTTTGGCTATTTCTGCTATATTCACATTCTAAGGGCCAGGACCATCCCGAAGGCACTGGCCTGACACATTCCAAAAGCTGGCACCGTCCTGAAGGTGCTGGCCTGAGTTTCTCCAAAAGTCAGTACCGTTCCGAAGGCACTGACCCACTACCGAGGTTCCAGCATTTCAAAGGTTAATCCACGTCCCAGGGCCAACAAAAAAACTAATTTGCATATGAATTGAGACCTGTTCCCTAGGCAATGGACCCCAGAGCCAAAGCTGAAAAATTGCAACTCAACAGAGGCCTGCTCCCGGTTCCCGATTCAGCATTCAACGCAGGACTTCGTAAAGGACTGGTTTCAGAGATAAGGAGGCAGTTCCCGGACTCTGCAGGTGTTAAAGGCATATCTTGGCATGATTGTTCATATGGATGGTGCATACAGAAGCCTGTCTCACCGGCAATAGTCGACCCAGACAGAGGCATGTGCCAAGCGGCTGTGTCTTTATTAAAGACACGATATAAGCCCGGCTTGCTGTGTCAAGCGAGTCGCACACTGTCTAGACGAGAACCAGAGAGGAAAATAGATATCTGAAATAAAGCGCCTTTTGATTCCCCTACGAATCTGTGCCGAGCAAATGCCTTGTCCTGCTGTTTTTTATATAAAAGGGAGGAATTGTAACCTCCCTGTTAGAGGGCAGATCCTTCAAATTCCCGCCTGCCAGATGACCACACCTCTTGCCCACCTCCTGCTAATTGTCACGCCTCTGTCAGGGTTCCAGTTACACCCGGAAGTCCTGCCTTTGGAGATGGAAGAAGCTGCTGATTGGGCCAGGTGGCTGAAAAGACTCCTGGGAGTGGTTTTGCCCTTTAAATCCCCCCGGTTTGCTTGTTAGGGTTATTATTAAATGAATGATGGCTGGATAAATTACATATCTGAGTCGGCCAAATTTTTTATCCTTTCTTCTCGGTAAAGGTAACTTATATGGCTTGTCTAGTCTCTTTATCTCCTTTTAAAATACCCATGGGTAATCATGGCAGCTGGTCTGCTACAGCGTGACATTAAAATCTGAACAGCACTTACTCTCTCTCTAATAAAAGTGACTAATCTGTTCAGCACACATGGACCTATACTTAAGAGCAAGAGTAGGATCAAAAAGGGGTTCAGCAAGGGAAAGACACCACAGTAGCCATCCATGGGGATTTACTAAACCAACTCTCAAACCAGTTTTGCTGTGCTTATCTATCTCTCTGTCTTTTATCTAGTCTTTCTCTGAGCTTACTCATGGAGTCTCTAATGACTCCTGAATGGTTTACATAAAAGCAACATTCTTCTATATTTAAATCAATGACAGTTCTTAACTCTCCATAAGCCTTATGCTGCAATGCCATAGCAGATATTCCTGTAGCTGCCCCTGCAGTCTCTAAGCCCAGTCCCAACATAACTGTCAGGGGAACCCCTAACTCTCTTCTATTGCCAGGCACTATCTTACTAGGCTCCCAGGCTTCCTAGCTTCTCTTCTTTCCTGTCTTATCTCTCTTCAGCTCTCTAGCCTCTTGTTCCTTCTGACTCTCACACTAGACTCCATCTTCAAAGACTTTCTTTTAAACGTTCTATCTCTTCACTATGCCCTTTTACAGTCCTTCTGCAACATTCCTTTTTCTTTCTCTGTTTATAAAACACTTTCTCAGCTACCTGCACTAGTTTTCTTAACGACTTGTCCCGCATCTCTTCTAACTTTCATAGTCTTTCAACCCCATGAGAAATCTAGGAATGAATGAATAATAGAGAATATATGGAAAGCCTAACACAGCTTCCAAAAATATTGCCAATTGACAGAGACTGCTGGAACCCTGGTCAGTCCTACTTCAAAATATTGGAGCATCAATCTTCAGCCTTCTGGCCCATGAATGTCTGAAAACCAGGAACATTAAGGACTTACCACTCTGTCTCGGCAGATATAAGCTGTCCTAGGCTTGTGTGTCCTTTTTGGACAGTATCATCTGCAGATGAAGAGGCAACTTTTGCCTAGTGGCTGTCTTGCCACAGCTGGAGCAGCTGCAATGATGCTCAATTTCTTCTTTGAGTCTGAGAAAGGGGTACTATCAGGCACAGACAAGTCTCTAGCCAGATGAATAAATAATATCAAATGTCACATTCTGTGGATTTCTGATGTTTTTGAAAACCAACTATGTATGTAAAGTAAGCTGGACTATTGTCTGTGAACTATTCTCAGCTATTTTTAATTAAAATCTCGAAATCACCCTAACAATAAACTCAGAGCCATGGATTTGCTATTTTGGCCCTAAACTCACAGGTCTAAACATTTCAGATCTGTCTATAATAGCAGTAAAAGAAGGACTGTGTCTAAGCCCTGTCTACTAGGGAAATAAAAGAATTACTTATAAGCCTACAAACAACTCTTACTGAAACCAGAAATCTCAAGTGAATATAGAAAACTTCATCTTTTGGTCTTGATGTATGCACAACAGAACTGTACTAGCTACACCTCTCAATCAATAAGAACACTCTTATACACCCAATCTTAACAACAAATTCTCAATTTAAAAGCTCTTACTCATTTCCTGCATACCAATTTAAGATGTAAATGGTTTATAACCCAAGCCTCAACTTTTACCAATCACTACTACAAACATAGGATACAAAACTCAAAACTAATGATATAAATATTAAAGCAAACTTTCTGTAAATAAGCTGTGTATCTGAAGAAATATTCAAATACCTGACCAAATTCTAGTCACACCATGTTTCTAGTTTAAATTATCTGTGCACCAATGACATCGCTTTCAGCACAGGGTAAATATTATCAGAAGGTCCTTTTACCAAAGATAACTTTGATTTTGTATCAAAATAAATTCTGTACCAAATAAGAACATGTGACTTTAACTCAATAACAAATCATAAGGCTTTCTATTAAATGAGATTATAGCTATACAATTAAATCTGGCTACTTTTCCTATTCTAAATATGACCATTTTACATTTTCTAGAAACACAACCTATTAACAACCCTCTCCAGCCCCAAAGCCCAGGGAACGAGATCAAAGACTCTTCAGAACTTCTTTGAGCTGAATGAGGGCATAGAGATATAAGGGGAGGAGGAAAAACAGAATTTGTCTTCTGATGTCTGATGTCTGTTTCTTGACTGGATCAGGCTGAAGTTCAGGACACCAGGACTTCAAGCAGGCCAGTTTAGCACATCTGATGAAGGAATTAACCAAGGCTATACATTTCTGCAACATATGAATCTTAAAACAAATTTTCAGTATCAACAAGAGATATATATATATATATATATATATATACACTCTGGAATCTATATTTCTGGAAGGTGTAAATACTTCAAGCATCCTCCAGGGCCCCGTCCCTGTATAGAGCTGTGAACTCCACCCAGTCCCCACTGCTGTGGATCCAGTGAGCCAGGCGTGTCTCCAGGTAGGCCACCATCCAATCCTGCAGTTGTCGCACCAATGGCTCCATTTCTTTGTTGACACTCTCAGCACATAGGAAAAGTTCGTCGGATACCTGGGTGAAGCGTTGCTGGGCTGGGCCTGGGGTCAT
Organism: Montemys delectorum; assembly: GCA_019843815.1. NCBI lineage: Eukaryota > Metazoa > Chordata > Mammalia > Rodentia > Muridae > Montemys > Montemys delectorum. Next base: position 25,828 of record JADRCD010199997.1, read on the forward strand.
GTGTAGGTGAGTGGCTAGGTCAGAGATAGTGTGGTGGAACAGGGTCTCAAACTCATCTCCAGCAGCCTGCATGGCTTGGTGCAGTGGGTTGGGGGCTGGGCCTTCCCCAGGGCCAGTTCCACAGACATAACCCTTCTGCCTCAGCTTATCGCCTACAAAGTCAGCCACTAGAGCCCATGTGTCTGGGGTTGAGGCTGGGGTCACCATCCGGGTGGCCAGCCTGGATGGCAGCTCTTGGGACCCAATGCTAGTGGTAGGGAGCCCCCACCTGAGGCCTTTTATCCTCCCGGCTTGAGTGGAGACCTGGAAAGGGGAGGGAGAGAGAACTAGATGGAAAAGGCCAGGGTTCTGGATCTGGCTCGAAAGAACTGGAATTGCAGCACCTGGGACTGAGCTCCTACCTCCAATGCTTTGTCCGCTGTGGGACCGATTCCATGTTTAATAACTGCCCTCTCAGGAAACCCGGGACCACGGGATTCCTGCCAATACCATCTTTATTCCCAGTTTCCCCAAGAGCAGCCCAAAGACCCAGTGGCAGCAGCCCCAGCCCCAACACCATCCATAAGTCAAGGGGGATAGAAGTTGTCAGTCCAAAGTCCAAACACACACAGAAAAACAGTTACCACATAGACAACTCTACCCTTTCCAGGTCCATGACACAGAGAAAGACAATTGGGCCCAGTAACAGACATCAGGGTGCTCCTGCACACACAGATAATCAAAGCCAAATCACAGAGTTGCTCAGCCCATGTCTGCCACATTGCTGAGATGAACCAGTTACCCCTGTACACAGCAGGGGCCAGATGCAGACAAAACAAACACACAAAGAGACTAGAAAAGACCCGTAAACACAACGCAGAAAAACAGACAGAGAGTAATACAACAAGAGTGCCCCAAGTGGAGCCAATCGAAAAGGTCAGATGGCCAGGAGAACAGATGCACTCTTCTCCCAAGGAGCGTTAATGTTTCTCCCCTGGCCTCCTGAGGGGTTCCTCTAGGTGTCCCTGAGGATCCCCAATTTCCACTGGGACCTCTCCCAGAGTGGTAGTCGGTGATCCTGGCATGTCTACGGATCAGCCCCCTTTCCTCCTCTCAAGGGCAGGGAGTCGCTGTCTGACTGACTGCAGAGAATAAAAGCAAGAAATAAATTCACAGATCTCAAACAGTTAGACAGATCACAAATAAGAACTCACCTCCAAGGGGTCCTCGGAGTAAAGGGTGGTTGTAAAACCTGGACGAGCCCCCACAATGAAAGACCCCTGTAAGGGGAGACCCTCTATCAAATCATGGGAGAACATGGCAACCCAAAGACTCACAAGAGATTGATCTTGATGCAAACAGCATGAAGTTTATTGTGGGAAAGCCAGTGTACTAGAGTCAAGCTCGTAACCCATTCAGGGGCAGAGGAGCTCGATGTAGAGCACAAGAAGTGTAGGATATTTAAAGGAAAAAACCACAAACCAGGGGGAGTGAGGAGGTAACCAAGGAAACATGAAGCATAACATAAAAACAGTGGAAAATTTCAGAAGGACTCAACCCATGATTTAGTCAGGATCATGAGGAAAACATCCTGTATACTTACTATTCTCAAGAATGTGGTTTTATCATCATTATTGTCATTCACTTTGTGGTTAACTGCTCCCTGGAACCACCTGGATGTCTTACATCCTGCCTTTGTGGTCAACAGGTTCCTGATACTAGCCAGCCTACATTCTTGGCTTGTTTCAGAGAAAATGTTCCATGCCCTTTAAGTAAAAGCTTATACACTATATGTTTCTACTAAATGATCTTTTTTTGTTTGTTTGTTTTTTTTTGTTTTGTTTTTGTTTGTTTGTTTGTTTTTGTTTTTGTTTTTTTTGAGACAGGGTTTCTCTGAGTAGCCCTGGATGTCCTGGAACTCACTCTGTAGACCAGGCTAGCCTCGAACTCAGAAATCTGCCTGCCTCTGCCTCCCAAGTGCTGGGATTAAAGGCCACCACCGCCCGGCCAATCTTTTCTTATACTTTTCAAAAGCAAGAAGAAAGATGAAGCTCTTCCATCTGTACCTTCTACATCTGAGTTTTCAGATGAGGCAGGAAAGTGTGGTGAGCCTCTTGACCCTGGAGACAAAGTTGAATTGGAGAAAGAGGCTGCTAAGTATCATAATGGGGATTGATCTCAGCTGAGGTATTCTCTTAAGGTCTTTTTTTTTTGCAAAGGAACAGACAAGGATATCCCAGAGACAGAAGAAGATGAAAGAAAAAGAATTAGCTGGACTTGTTGAAAGATTTGAGCAAGTTCTCAGAGAGCAAAAGAGTAGCGAAAGCTCAGATTCTGAGGAGAATGTATCAATAGTGGTGCCAAAAATGAAGATTTTTGCCTCCTCCAGTGACTTTAGGGAGTAAAAGAAAAGAGGGGAAACCTCTTGCTTGAAATCCTATTGTTACTCTGTTATCACTGAAGAGGAAAGCTCAGGACCTATGGAGAATTCCACCAGGCACTCCTCCTCTCCTGGAAGAGAGAGGCCATAGAACACTAGGCATCCTTCCCCTCCTGGAAGAGAGAGGTCATAG